>JAOTRH010028836.1:0-21306 GCA_034768845.1 Heliamphora exappendiculata | reverse complement strand
TAACTCGAGACTCATCTTTACTGATTGCTCTGTTCATCCTTCTGAAGACCTCAGATAAAGATGGAATATCGGACCCATCCAAAATCTGTGAACGTGCGGAGTCAATTTGCTGGTTCACCTCGGTTAAGAAGCAAACAATCAAGAACTGCATCATCTGCTTTCTAAAAATCTCGTATCGATTGGTGAAAGGTACCAGACGATCATACTCATCAGCTAGTACCTTGAACTCTGTGAAGTAATTTGAAAAAGGCCGCTCTCCCTGCTGTATCCTGAATATACTCCGCATCACATCATACAGTCTCGACAAATCATTAGTCGAAGCAAAGGTCTCCTCGAGGATAGTCCACACCTCTCGAACAGTGATGGCATTAGCCACCAAAACTTCAATGGACGGCTTCATTGAATTCAACATCTTACTAAGCAATCGAGCATCATCCCTCTTCCACCGTTTGTATTCATCAGAATCTTTCTCAGAAGGATCGTTGAACAAGTGATCCTCCTTTTCCATGCCTTCAATCGTGAGCAAGACCTTCTTCTTCCATAACATATATGTTTGTGGTCCAGTTAATCTCGAATTCACTAGTCGTGTCGAGGACAAAAACACATCTGTGATTCCTTGTCTATCAGTACTCATCGGAGTTTCACCAATCCGTCTTTCACCACTCATTGGAGAGTCCCTAACCCTTGTCGAACTCTCAGTTGACATCACAATCTAGCAAATAACAAGAAACCACACGCAACTACAACTTTAAATAATCATAAATGGACCACCAAACATACCTTTAAACTATTTCCATGGATTCAAACACCCGTCTCCGAGACCCCCAAAACTGCTGAGACCGGTGTGACTGTTTCGGCAACCGACGACTGTTCCGAAGAGTTTTCCGGTGACTTGGCTAGGTTTCCGGTGACTGTTTAAATGGTCGGAGACTATTTTGGGGACACGATTGGTGGCTTTGGAGACTGTTGAGTGGGTTTTTGGTGGATTGCGGCGACTGTAGGGTGGCGGCAACTGGTGTCGGCGACGTCAGTGGCTGTCGGCGACGACTGTGCACAGGTTTGGTGGTGTCGGCGCCAGAGGTGGTAGTTTTGATGGGTTTCGGTGCCAGAGTGGGGTGTGACGAGAGGCTATGAGCCTCGCTGAGAAATCGACGAGAGGCTTTAAGCCTCGCTAGGGATGCGACGAGTGCCGACGGCTAAACTGGAGGGAGGAAGAAGGGTTGTCGACGATGGTAGAGAGTAGAACAGGGGCTATCGGCGCTGTAATGGAGTAAAAAAGTGTCTGTCGGCACTGGTGGTGGCTGGAACAAGATCTGTCGGCGGTGGTGGTGGCTGGTTTAGGGTCTGTCGGCGCTGGTGTTGGCTGGAACAGGGTCTGTTGGTGGCTTAGGGTTAGGTTTAGGAGTTCATGAGGCTGGTTGCTGGTTCATGGTGGCTAGTGGCGGGTGGCTGGAAGCTAGGGTTTCGTGAAGGCTAGGGTTTCATGGTGGCTCTGATACCATATTATGAGAAAGAATAATGGAAAGCCGTACCCAAAAGGATAGGCGAGAACTCTTATTTATAATAAAGTTAGGCCACACTATTATATCCCCACACTCACACACACTAGAATAATAATAAAGATACTACTAAGATACATATATATCTAACAATTCTTAGGTGCGGGGGTTTGAGGAAACTTATGACTTAGCCTAATGGACTTCATGTTTCTAAAATGAAAAGAACTATCAACAACTTTGGCCAAGTGGTGTACTTCATCAGAAAGATGGGAGGATTGTTTGGCAAGGTCATTAAGATGATCTAAAAGATGGTTATCACGACTAGCCAGATGAGCTTTTGATTGATGCATAGGTCTTCCCAAGATGGATGGACTACTCGGAAGACTTCTAGAGATCTTTTTGTTCATGAGCTTAAAGCAATTAGGCCGTATGTGGCTTAGAACACCGCAGTGATGACATATGGGCACACCCTTTTTCTTACAAATAATTCTCTCACTCTTGATATCTAGACTAGGAGGAGTGGATAATATGGGAGTTTTAGAAGAACTAACAAAAATAACCTTCTTAGGATCACCTATAGACTTAGGTTTCAAGGATGGTCGGTCTAAGTATCCTAAACCGCTCTTATTTCTGAAAGAAGAAGGCAACACAGTGATCCAAGAAGCCTCTTCACTTCTCTTCATCATGGAGCTAGATTCAAATAGGTCTTTCTCAAGTTCAAGAATCCTAGACTTAGCAACTGTCAACTCGCCTAGGTATTCAAGTCTTTCTTTCTCAATGTGAGCAAAGTTATCAGACAAGTTTGCTTTGTGAGTTTTAAGACTCAATTTCTATGGTCTTTTTACTCATTTCATTTTTCAAAAAGCTCATTTCTTTCTCTAGAGTTCTAAAAACTTCACCTTGATTTTTAGTTTATCTTTCTTGAGTTTTAGACACTCTTTGACAAGTTCATAAGTTTCATGGATAGATTCAATCTCATCATCATCATTACCCTCACCTTCTTCACTAGACTTATCTAGGGGCTCGGTGGCTAGAGATTCAACTTGGCCACAACTTATATGAGAGGAATCACTATCGATGGGCAAACTAGAGTAGTCAGAAGATCCTATGGTGGCCACTAACACCGCAAAGTTGGATTTATTAACTTTATCATCAGACTCACACTCATGAGTTTCTTCATCTTCACTCTCCTCATCTCAAGTAACTGTGAAGCTCTTTTTCTCTTTCCTTTTGCGAGTGTTGGCACACTCGACTTGAATGTGACCAAACGGCGTTCATGACGTTGGATCCCTTGGGGTTTCTTGAAACTAAAAGAGGTACTACGTTTGTCACTACCACTTGAAGTGAATTTCTTGCTTGAAAAAAACAACTTGGGAGAGGAAGGATTGGAACTGTTTCCCTTTTTTAAGCTAACAAACTTTCGAAATTTTTTAGCAAGCATGACCAACTCTTTTTCATCAACATCCTCTTTTTCATCATTGCTTTCAAGGGTATCAGCATGGGAGGATTTTAAGACTATGCCTTTGCTAGAGCTAAAAGAAGTTTTCTTAGAGGACAAGTGGTTGATTTCATAGGTTTGGAGTTTGCCTACCAGTTCTTCAACCTTCATAGAGTCAATGCCATGACTCTTCTCTATGGTGGTAACTTTAGCCCTAAACTTCTCCAGTAAGAACCTAAGGATTTTACGAACAGCATTAGAAGATGAAAGGTGCTCTCCTAAACTGAAAAAGGAATATATGATCTCACTAAGTTTGCCATAGAATTGGTCAAATGTCTCATGGTCAGTCATACGCAATCTTCAAACCTGGTGGTCAACATTTGGAGTTTAGACGTATTCACAGTTTAAGTACTCTCGTGCGTGACTTGCAAGATATCCCATGCCTCTTTAGCATTGTCACACTATGAAATACAACTAAACTCACTAGGACTAAAGGCATTGTGAATAGCACCTAAAGCCTTATAGTTAAAGTTGGAACACTCATTGCCAACTTGGGTTCACTCAGTGTCGGTTTTAAACCTAATAACTTTAGTAGTGGCATCATCAATAGTGGGGGCTTCATATCCGTAAAGAACGGATCTCCAAATTCTAATTTCCATAGAATTTAAGAAAGCTTTCATCCTAACCTTCCAATAGGGATAGTTGTTGCCATCAAAATAGGGAGGCCTAGTGGTGGAGATACCCTCTCTACCCAATTCCGAGGTCATGGCTACTGAAGAATCTAACGCCTACGGTTAAGCCAACTACGAGACAACCTTACTTTGATACCAATTGAAAAAGCTAAAAGCCAAAGGATTGAGCCTAGATGGGGGGTGAATACGCTAATAAAAATTAATTTTTTCTTTTTAATAAAAGTTTTTGATTCTTTTAATGACAACGATAAAAACCAAAAACACATCCACCAAAACACAAGAGATTCAACGTGAAAATCCTAGGGTATACCTCCGAGATAAAAACCACGACATCAACACACAATAATCCACTATGAATCAATAAGGGTACAAGAAACACAACGAGAAAAGAATTATGACCATTACTCCAATGTAGATCTAACTTCGCTTCTTGACTTAGCTCCCTGAGCACCTTATCGATTCCATAGCAACCACGAGCTTAATGACCTGATCTCCGTTTGATGACGACTCTAAGTTAACCCGACCAAGTGTGTGAATGATGTGAAAATGAGTATATATGAAAATTGTGATTTTATGAAAAATACACAACCTAAGGTGTTTGAAACACTTTTGAATGCACTTAAATACATTTAGGTTGCTACAAAATAAATGAGTAAATGCTATGCACTTAGAGAGAGAAAGTAGCCTCCTTAAATATTCAGAAGACACTCCTTAAACCCAATGGACGAAACTGTTAAGCTTAAATACCAAATAGAGCTCAACCAGGACTGGTTGATGAAATGAGTCTGGGCACTCAAGCGCCTAGTGAGCGCTCTGCGAGCGTATTGACTCATCATCCAAAAGGGCTCAAGCGCTTTGCAAGCGCCTTCAAAGCGCTCTCATGAAGCGCATTGCGAGCACTGAGCGAACACTGCTCTCTGGAAGAGAGGCGCTCAAGCGCTTAACGAGCACTGAGAGAACGCTGAGAGGCACTCAAGCGCTCTACGAGCGCTCTGCGAGCACCAGTGAGGCTTAAGCCCCAAGCAACCCTAGAAACCATGCATGCAACATAAAAGCCTTTTTATGCAGGAAACAAACTAAACATGCGATGATTGTGCACAAGTGAGGCCATATACCTTGTTGGCGTTGCCGAAAGAAGTATAGCAAGTCCACCGGTGCTAAATCCGACGATGAGGAGAGCGGAGACAAAGGAGAACGGAGACACTAGACAAATCCCTCGACCATACAAAAAACAAAACAAGGGTACAAATTCCGACAGTTTTGTCGAAGACCGAAAATAACAAACTATACTAACATTGACTTCTCTCTTTCAATATCGCTCTCTCGAGCTAGAGAGTCCAAACTTTTGCTTTCTTTCATTAACTTTCGAGTCAAATTATCCCTTGATTTACTAGATATGTAGCTTTCCTTCCTTATGATATTGGTAGCTCGCCTCTAACTCTAAGCCTCCTTGGGTTCTCTCTTTCCTCTGCTAGGCTATGGGGCTAGTAGAGCAAGGACTGAGATTATTCCTTCTTTATCTTTACGTATTCCTTCAAGTTTCCTTAGTTGTATAGGAACTAACTCTTGGGTCGTTCGCTTGAGCCTACTAATAAGTAAGAGTCCGTGCGGATTGGTTGCTTTATCGAACTCTCTTCATTTTGTCCAGTCAGACAAACTTTTCTATTTCATTAATTCTAGGTAAGGTGCAAAATCATCGACTTTCATTGATCTAAGCTCTTTTCTATATCGATGATCAGCCTTGACCTTGAGTTAAATTACAATGTATCATTCTTTTAGGAAACAACCATGCCAACAGCCCTCTCAGCTAACTACGCCAATATGACAATGGCAAGAGACATCCTAAGATATAATTATCTTTCTAGTTCTACGTATAAAAATGTTTAGAGTTCTTATTAAAATGCCAAATCACATGTTTGTATAACAAGGAATTGCCAGATCTTATCACATCCAATTTGAATTGTAAAATGCCAAACTCACTATATGAAAGGAAGAAGTATGCTAGGAAGAAAGTATCCAAACTTGGAGGAATGGGAGAAGGTAATTAAGTACCTCATGCTGGTAGCAGATGTAATGGTATAGATGATTCCAACCTTGCAATAGTTTATTCGTAGTAAGACACTACACACTGTTGCACTCCTTTTACCTGAAATTTCATGCAGTGTTAACCATCATAGTTATATTTGATGGAAAAAATAAACAATTCAACCAAATTCTCAGCATAGAGTCTGCAGATTTCTTTTGCACAATTTCTTCTATTAAATACATATAGGTTCACTCCATAAATTGGAAGAAAATAAATTCCTTCCAGTTGGGGTGTTGATAGTATCAGAAGTTTCTCTTTACACAAATAGACATTGATTTAAGATATGATGGAAAACAGTTGAAACCATCCACAATGGTGTACATGGTTATGTGATCCTTTTGCAATGCATAAAAGCTGCTTAAATTGGTAATTTTCAAACCAATCTTAATTTATGAAGAATTTCCACGAGAAAGATGGCCGGAATTCTACCTACCAGAGCTAGATTATAAGTTGTTTCCTGGATAATACATAACTGAAATTAAGGCCTATAGAAACCAATGCTATAACACCAATTCCAAACATAGTAATATAAGAATGACAAAGTATCAGGCTCCGACAAAAACAAAACAATTAAAACTGCAGAAATAAATAACAAAAAAACTAATTCTGGTGCAACACAAATAATCAATTATTCAATACAAGATATGAGTCAGTAACCCATACAATTGGCAGTTACTTCCTTCTGTGCGAGTTTTGCACTAAAACTGGATTTGCAAAGTTAAAGTGCATTCTTATAAAAAACTAAAGATTGTAGTTAGTTGTTCCTAAAAGGATTGGCATGTCAATAGAATGGTTTTCCTAAAAATGGGACATGAAGATCATTTGCATGTATTTAATCACCTAGAATCATCCGAACAGCTTCGAGGTAGGAGGGATTTCTGGTCGGTCCAAATTGAGGATCGGGTGATCTGTAGCAGTTGCAGAGAGAGAAGGAAGAAACAAAGGTGACTGATGCAAAGAGCAGCATGGCGAGGGGTCCTGCAATCCACCCCAGTTGAGACATACTCCATGCCAATGTTAGCACACCTGACCCTATCACTCCCGTTATTATGTGAGCCACAGCCGTCCATACGTTCCCTTTACACAACCAATATGTAGTTAGTTATATATATACATTCCTTCTCCCTATATGTACATGTACATATTATATAAAAATTATTGCCAAATATGACTAAGATCCATGAAAAAACTGACTTGCAACAGTCTGTACGGAATCTTAGAAGAGAAAAAGAGAAAAATATCTAGTAATACCATATACTCAGAAAATTTACCTAAAAATTTACTCAAAATTTAAAATTAACAGTTCAAATTCACTTGCAAGCCTTTGCCACAGTTAAATATGAACTAGTAATTTTGAAGTCGAGATAAAATTTTTGACAATATTTGTGGGTGCAAAACATTTTTGTAAGCAAAAAAGAAAAAAGAAAACCCTCTCTCTCTCTCCTAAAAAAAGTGTATAATGGGAGTGTTTGTCAAAACTCGTGCTAGTAATTTTTAGTTATAAGTTATAAATTTTTTTAAACACTCACAACTTATATTATAACTATAACTATTTTTTCTCTTATTTCAGCTACAAACTATAATTTATAAGTTACCAATTTCAATAATATCAAACAACACCAATATACTAGTTACTAATTTAGTTTGCTTCAAGTTATTTTTTCTTCCTCCAAATCATTCCATTTCAAAGATATCCAAAAATCATTCATTAAGAAAAAGCTCCATTTCTCTCCATTTTTCCCCCATTTCTGTCTATTTTCCTCCTGTTTAACAATCCAAATAATTGATTAAGATGAGAGAGATGAGCTTATTTTCTTTTTTCCACAAATCACCCAATCCAAACGGAATGTCGGAGTTTGCGAACTAAGATTTTTATTTTTCTTTGCAAGTTTTTTTGTACAATAAATCATGGGTATTACTTAGATCACCCATAAAATTAATGGTTAGACAACCCAGAAAAGGGGAGGAAGAACATAGAAGTAGCATAATAGAAAATCAAAGAAAGAGAAAGACCAGTTCTTTTGACGGGAGACTCGGATGGTTGAATAGATGATGGAGACATGGTGGATTCGATCAAAGGGGTCTGATGATCTCTGCCTTTCACTCCCATGGCCTTCGAAAATCGGCCTGCCTCAAACTCAATTTGGGTTCAACAGTGTCCCAAGTTCACGTACATCCACAAAATCAATCAAGAACAAAAACAAACACAAACATATACGTATATAACTATAAGTGCATGTAGAAGTACGGGTCTAAAGGCGATCAAGATCAGCCGTGGTGACTGGTCGACTGGTGCCGTCAGTGACGACCTCGATTTCCAGTGGACTTCCCGTTAGAAAAGCTTTTAATGGGAATGTTTTGCTTAACAAATCTTAGATTAATAAGCTTTAGTTATTTTTAACAACACTATTAAGAGCATTCCAAACAGAGGCACCGCTGGCTGTTTGGTAGGTATGTCGGCGGAGCGTGGCGGGAAGCGCTCCCACTCCCCTTTTTATCTGATTGGAGCGGTACAAAAAGAAAATCTTGGAGAAGTAACGACAAATAAAACAGGACGAAAATATTTTGAAAACAATTTTTAAAATTTTAAAAATAGATATTAATAATAATTATAAATAATATAATAAATAAATAATAATAGTTGATGAATCAATAAAATTAAAAATATAAAATATAAAAATAATAAAAATTAAATATAAATATAATATTTTAATATTTTAGACTTGTTATATTTTTAAAATATATATTTATACAAGTAATTATACTTTTAAAAAAAACATTTTATATAATTAGGAGCGAAGTGAGAAAAAACATGATAGAAAAAATAAATAACGACCTCACTTCCTTTGTTATGGGGGTGAAGAAAACTCATACAAAACGAAACGGGACGGAAGAAATTGCCATTCTTATTATTTTGAATAATTATTTTTTTATTTTTTTATTTTACTTATTTTTTTTTTAGAGAAGCTTTTTTTATTATTTAGTAAAATTATTGTACTTTTTTTATTTTTCTTAACGAGATAAGTTAAAAAGTAAAATTTTTTAATTAAAATATAAAAATAAATCAAAATAAATTAATAAATCAAGTTTCACAATCAACCAAACCTAAAAACAGAAAGAGGGAATGGAGTACACACTTTAAATTCTTTAATAGTAGGAAGCAAAAGTCACGATATCATGTGCAAATTAAATTGATAGGTTGATGAAAATCAACGCGCTGATTAGGATGCTTCGCTTGGCCATGGACCTTTGGACAAGATTCAATCTTTTTGATTTGTTAAAAGGGCAATTTTGTCATTTTTGAAAGTATTATTTTGTTAATAACATTTTATATAAACTTTATCTTAACCCATGCAAAATAAATTAGTTGCTTCTATATTTGGAATAAGTTTTTTCAATTTTCGTAATTTTAATATTTTTTTTAAATTTTTGGCATGCTTTCATAAAAACTGTGTTTATTTGGGTACTAACTTTCTATTCGAGTTTGGCTATTATTACAAATAACATTGTAAGATTAATGGCTAAACTCTTTCAGTATTCATTTTTGAATTAGCAAATTCAAGCTCATAATTTTTTTCCTTCTTTTATATGCTTTTGCAATCAGGTTAAAAAATAACTTAATTTTTGTTATGTTTGAGGCAAATTAAAAATGAGTTCCACAATTTAATTTTTGTGGATGTTTGGAGAATAATATTTAATTACATGTGAGGATTAATTACATGTATTTCCTTTGACAAAAACATTTTAAGGAGTGAAAGATATTTGGCTCCAAAGGTGGTCACCTGAAGTTGAGAAAATAAAATTAGAAAAATAAAAGATAAAAAACTTTGTCCTGCATTGTTTGGAAGAAGAAAACTTAAGGCTATCCAGTTAAGGCTTGAGTTGGATCAAACCCAAAACTAAAACCAAAACCATGCGTGCCGCCGCTTGCTCATTCGATTGGGCTGAGCTCTAGGTCCGTAAGTATTGAATTGTGAGGGATTGATTTAAACTTGGCACCAGTTCGAATTGATAGGGTGCATAACGGTTCAGTTTAAACTCTATTTCGGTTCAAATTGACCAACGGATTCCCCTGCACATGTTTGCCATTTTCGAATAGTCATCTATCTGGCTATTTAAAGCTACTCCACTCGTGAGGAGTCTTGGCAGCTCAGTGGTTCCATACCTTTCTATAAAACTCCTCACTCAGGTGGTTCGCAGTTCGAGTCCTCCCTCTCCCCCCTCCTATCCCCGCTGCCCATGTACTCTCAATAAAAAAAAAATTTACTTCACTCGTTTTTTTTCATCCATTCAATTCGCGTTTTTTTTTCTCTGTATTTTTTGCTTTGCTGCTTTATTTCATAGAGAGAATTCAGAGGCTTAGTCGATTCACCGTGCGTGCAAAGTGCAATGTTTTATTTACACGTCGATTGTTTTATCTTGAAAAACAGACGTCCATCAATCGCAAGCACCGAGGTGAGAGCAAATTCTATCATAAGCACACAACCTGGGCTTAATCACATCTTTCTTGTAGTCCTATCGGGTTTGTAAGTTGTTTAGTTTATAGTTTTTGGTATGAGTTTAATGCATGTTGTACTTTGTTTATTATTTTTTTATGTTTTTATTTGCTTTAAGTATACATAATTTTATTTTGTTTTTTTATTTAAAAAATCTTTTTGTTTACAATTTTTTCAAAAATGTGTCTATATTATTTTCCTGCAATAAAAATAATTACTACTTTTTCAATAAAGAATTTTCTAAAATTCCTAAACAAAATCTTTGTTTCTGAAAATACTGTTCTTATTGTTTTTTTATAATCTGTTTGTTCCCTTTCCTATGTTGTTCTGGATTATTGCAATAATCGCAACCAAAACTAGGAGTTCTTCGAACACTGTCCTTGCTACTGATACTGTCCATGCGACTGATACTGTCCATGCGACTGCTATTGTTCTTGTCCCTATTCCCGCAATGGTTCTGTTAAACCACGGAAAAAAGCCAAAAACTCAACGGGACAAAGTTCAAAAAATGGCAACAGAAAAAACTATTTTATCTTACAACTCTCAATTTAGCACGATTTTTCCAAAAAAATGCTCTTACTTGAATTGAGAATGAGACAGATCAGCAAATAGTTGCTGTATTTGAAGCATAAAAGCATGTCAATTTCTTATGCTGAAACAACTTCCTCAACGGGTTGAATAACAAATTATACAAGATGTACAATTCGCTGAAAGTGACCAAAGAGCTATGGGAGTTTCTAGATAAAAAATACAAAATAAAAAATGCTGAGATAAAGAAATTCGTTATTAGTCGATTCTTCAAGTATTTGTTGATGGATTCCAAGACCATCATCAATCAAGTTTAAGAGTTTTAAGTAATATTATATGAAATTTATGTAAAGGGTATATATCTAAGTGAGCCTTTTCAAGTTGCTACTATTATAGAGACAGTCACTTTTTTTAAAGGATTTTAAAAACTACTTTAAGCACAATTACAAAGAAAAGATATTTGAAAGTCTGATAGTAAGATTGAGGATTGAAAAGGATAATTGTTATGCAGAGAGGAAAGGAAATTAGGGGTTTTAGTTCAAGGCTAAGGAGAATGCGGTGGAACAAGAAAAAAAAGGAAAAAAAACAAAAAAATCATAACCAAGGCTTCAAAGGTTCAGAATCGAAGAAGTTTCAGGCAAAATGTTATTCGCGCAATAAGTTAGGCCATTGTGCAAAGAACTATTGTAGCTGCAAAGACCAAGGTAATGCCTCCAAGAAGTCGAAGCATGCTCAGACCAATATCACAAAGATAAAAAATCTTTCTATTGACGTGTTTGAGATGAATTTGTTAGCTATGGTGTCTAAAGTGAATTTGGTTGGTTTCAACTCCAAAGAATGGTGGTGATGCCGGTGCAACACGACATGATTGTGTAGATCAAAAAATGTTAACATCTTTATGAAAAACTCGTCTAATGCAAAGGTTGATAAACAAAGAAAGGTTGTGCAGAAAATGGCTTCGGGCAAAGAGTTAACACTGAACAATCTCCTACATGTGCCAAAGATCCGCAAAAATCTTGTGTCGAGATCATTGTTAAGCATAAATGATTTTAAGTTGGTCTTTGTATATGAAAAATTTGTACTCAGTAAGGATGACATGTACATGGGAAAATGGTACGTGTTCGATAGTTTGTTTAAACTCAATGTATTTACTGTTATGCATAAAATTAATAAGATCACATCTTCAGCTTACTTGCTTGAGTCTTCTTTTATGTAGCATGGTGGACTTAGTGACAATTCCATACAGCTAGAGAGTGGGAAACATCTTATTGATATGCAGTTAATTCGACCTTCTTGCTCTTTATCATGTGCAGCTTCTCGATAAAGAACCTTGGAGGTAGTCCTAGATATGTTAATTTTAAATCTTTGCATAGATTAATCAATATGAAATATTTACCTAAGTTTAATATTGACTCAAAATATAAATATGAAACTTGTTTAGAATCAAAATTAAGTAAGACGCCTTTCCAATAAGTGGATAGGAGTACTAAGCCCTTTGATCTAATACATAGTAATATCGGTAATTTGAAATGTGTTTAAACACAAGAAGGCAAAAAGTATTTTATCATTTTTATAAATGATTGTATTAGGTGTTGCTATATATATTTGTTATGAAGTAAAGATGAAACCTTAGAAATGTTCGTACAATATAAAACTAAGATTGAGAATCAACTTGGTATCAAACAATATCTCCCTATACTCCACAGCAAAATGAAGTTGCTAAACGAAAAAATAAAACTTTAAAAGAAATGATGAATACTTTGCTAATAAGTTCTAGGTTACCTCAAAAAATATGGAGAAAAATAATACTTTCTGCCAATTACATTCTCAATAAGATACCCCACAAGAAAATGAACAAGACCTCGTATGAGTTATAAAAAGGCCAAAGACCTTCTTATAAATTTTTAAGAGTATGGGTGTGTTTGGCTAAGGTCACGGTACCAGACCCTTAAAAGCAATGTTTTTAGAATCGGACCGGACCAGTTGAATCGGCAACTGGCCCAACTAATGGTCTGAATTTACTTATTAAACCGGCCATATACCAAAATTGCTATTTTTTAAGAAAATCGTTCAAACCCACAGTTAAACATGTAACCTAGTCAAACCGGTGCCGGGTTAATAGAACTGCTAAATTTCACCTTGAAGACACTAATTGCCTATTTGCATTTCACTTTTAGTAACTTAATTGGCTAATTGCCTTGAGCCCTTAACGCTAAATGCCTAAATGGCTAAATCAATCCTAAATGCTAATGTTAATAGGCTAATACGGTAATACCTAATTTGCCTTGACTCTTCCGCTTCGTTACTTCAAGTTCGACTTGTAGGTTCTAATTTTTTAAATTGGAGTCATGCTTAAATCTTAAGATGTCTTTGTAACGATCCATGTGAATCACTAACCCAATAACTTGAATAAATAGCCTAACAACGTGAGCCAAAAACTTAAGACAAGTTATTAATAGTAACCCACAAGTTTCTTTATATATTATACTTAATTTCTATCTCCCACTGATGTGGGATGAGATATTACAATATCCCCCACTTAAATGCGCGACGCCCTTATCACGTGGCCCAAGTTCTTTTCCTAATTAGGATATGGATAGCAGCCCATTAACGGACACAGAGCAGCCCATAAGCGTGCACAAGGTATACAATCTGGGGACCTTTATCCTTTTTCGAAATCTCTATTCCCTTATCCACACCACCAGAGAGCCCTAGATGGAACTAGGGTTGGTTCTTATACAATTTGTAATGATTCATGTGAATTACAGACCTAATAATTTGAATAAAAAGTCTAACAACATGCTCCAAAAGCTTAAGTCAAGTTAGCAGTAATAGTTCACAAATTTCTTTATATATCAGACTTAATTTTTATCTTCCACTAATGTAGAATGGAATATGGGATATCACAGTTTTTATTTTGTTAGTTGGATTATGAGTTAGGTGTCATTATTATTTAATATTTTTTATTTTAAAATTATTAATGTCGTAATTATGACGTTACGGTTCAATTCTGGTTGAACCGATAACCTGTCCACCTGTTCTTTTTTTAGGTTTGCTCATATGTTCGATTTTCAAAACATTGCCCAAAAGGTAAAGATAGGATAAAAAATTATCATTAATTTGAAAATATGTTGATATAATCATTGAATCTCGCAATTTCATCATTCTTTGAACATATATTTTCGTACAAATCAACATAATAAATAATTCTCTTAAAAAAACTTATAAGAGAACTTATGATACTGCAATGGGCTAGTCAAGTGCGAGATAAGGATCAAAAACAAAAAGAGAATAACGAACTTAAACATAGCAATAGCTAGAACATCTAAGTCCTTTGGTCCTAATTTTTTTATATTTTTGCTAAAAATGAACTTCAAATGTTCAAGAGAGCATTGTTCTCTCCGGAAACATCTTTGTGAAAAGAGACAATTAATAGTAAAGTTAAATCCATTTGATAGAATCACATTTAGGGACTAATCGTTCTTTTACTAGGTTGTAAATCTCTTGTATACAAATGAATATTCAAAAAAAAGAAGAAAGCAAATGATTCAACAGAGAAATAAAGTAGTTAAGCTAAACAAGCAAATAAAATCGGTGGATTACTTTGACAGTTGCTCGCCTGTAATGAGTATAACACCCCTAAGAATGTTAATTGCTATAGCATCATTGTTTGATCTACAAATACATTAAATGAATATTAAAACTGCCTTCTTTAATTACGATTTAAATGAGAAAATTTATATGGAACAATCTAAAGGGTTTATAGCTCAAGGGCAGAAAAAAACGGTGTGTAAGATTATTAAGTCTCTTTACAGGCTAAAATGAGCACCTAAATAATAATATGAAAATTTGACAATGTAATATTGTCAAATGATTTCAAAATTATGAGCATGAAAAATGTGTTTATGTGAAAGACATTGATAAGGGTTATATCATTATTTATTTTTATGTTGATAACATGTTATGATTAAAACTATTAAAAAAAATATTGAATAAAAGGTTTGATATAAAAGATATATAGATATCAAATGTTATATTAGGAATAAAGATTACTAAAACATATGATAATTATGTTTTAGTACTTGTCTCAATCCCAATCCTTGAGAAATTCAATAAGAATGACAGACATGTTGCTAGAACACTTACTAATATAAATCTCTATTTGTCCAAAAAATGCAAGTGAAGGCATACAATAACTAGAATATTCTCGTATTATTATGAATCTCCCGCATTTAATGAATTGTATGAGACTTGACTTGACATATTCTGTAAGTAAATTAAGTAGATATACTAAAAATCTTAAGATTCACCATTAGCACGTGATTATTAGGGTACTAAGATGGTCCCATGTACGTATTAAATTAAGACTATCTTCTTGGAGGTCGACGCTGGTGGTGATGGTTGTTGTTAGTACTGTGCATCGAGGGGCTAGTGTTGTGGATTTGGTTGACGTGAGGGTGGCATCAGATGTTGGATCTGCCACGCTGGTGGTGATGGTTGCTGTTAGTGTTGTGCATTGAGGGGCTAGTGTTGTGGATGGTCGACGTGAGGGTGGCATCGAATGTTGGATCTGCCTAACTTGAATTGATGATGGGAGTGGTGATAGGTTGGTTTGGTGCATCGAGGGATCGGTGTTGTGCATCGGGGAAGGTCAAATCAAGCAAATCGGGGGTCAGCGATAGATCTGGTCACCATCATGGATGTTGGTGTCGAGCTTGCACTTCACCTAGGTTTCGCCTTAATTCAAGATTTGGGTTTGGACAAATAGGTGCAAATTCCTCACCCCCACCCAGTTCTGTCAATAGATTGAACGGAAGATATAGAATCATATGATAGTAAGAGTAGATCGTGTGGGGTGTGTGTGTGCTATTTTAATTACTTTCTTAGAAATCTTTGCTTTGAAACCATGTTTTATCATAAAATAAGAGAGATTAGAAGAATACCGCAACATTAACTCTTCTAATTATTTATATAAATCACAATATTATAACAACATAAATAACCCTTTAAAAACCCCCCTTAACCATCTACCCCAATAATACAATACGAATGCCGTGCATCATCTCTAAGAAAGCATTGGTATGAATTTCATACTTCCCATTTGCGAAAAAGCTTTAGGTACTAGAATTTTAGCCAAATTTTGCAATTATGAGTTCTTCAACCGACCCAATCAAGGCCAATATTGACACAAGCAAGCAAACAATGCTAAAAGTTTGAAGAACAACCCACTTTCTCGTCCAAGCCCCAATCTTCCTCTGCACAAAGTACATTTCCACAGGGAAATATATTGCCAAGGGCCAACAGTTCAAGGCCCCCAAGACCCCCAAAACTTGGTTGAAGTAAGGGAAGATCATTGCAATTATAGTTGTTGATATAACATAACTAGTCCTGAAACATAGTCTAAAAAGATTCAGCTGAAAAGCCGGCAACAATGGAAGTTTAAATGTGTAGAAATTGTTCACAAATCCACTGTTTGGAAACTTCTCACCAAACCATCTTTCCATAAACGCAAACAGCGGTTGACTGTATATCTAGCAAACAAATGCAAATGGTATTAATCATAATATTTGTAGGCAATATTGAAGCAAAACAGCAGCAATAGAAAACATCATTAAGTTGATATGAAACAGTTTGTACCCTAATTAGCATGGACAGTGAACACGGACACGCAATACTAATATGAATACACAAACACTTCTATTTTCAAAATACGAAGGGCACGAAACATGCAACATATAACTAACTAAATAAGAAAACCTATATTTTCTCTTATAAATGTTCCAAAACATATTTACTATGCAAATTTTTTTTTTTGCGTAAAATGCAAAATATTGTGAGTACAAAAGAATTATCACACAAGACATGTTCAGAGGATTTAAAAATGTATATCTAGCAAACAAATGCAAATGGTATAAATCATAATACTTGTAGGAAATATTGAAGTAAAGCAACAGCAATAGAAAACATCATTAAGTTGATATGAAACAGTTTGTACCCTAACAAGCATGGCCAGTGGACACGGACACGCAATACTAACATGAATACACAAACACTTCGATTTTCAAATTATGAAGGGCACGGAACATGCAACATATAACTAACTAAATAAGAAAACCTATATTTCCTCTTATAAATGCTCGAAAGCATATTTACTATGCAAAATAAAATTGAGTAAAATGCAAAATATTGTGAGTATGAAAGAATCATCACACAAGACATGCTCAGAGGGTTTAAAAGTGTCGTCGAAGTGTCTGATATTATAAATTTAGTTTTTCAATTAAGACATGTTTAAGTAGTGTCGAACACACATTTAATAATGTCCGAGGTGTGTTGTGTCCAACACGGCATACCTCTTTTGCAGAAGTGTTTGTACTTCTTAATTTGTACCTGATATCCTCCAATAAGATGAACAATAATGCAAGCATTTGCAAAATCAATGAGCCAATAGGGTTCATAGAATCCAAATCCCGATAAGAGGTTGCCCGGTGTGTCACTCCCAAAAGCTGCGTATCCAAAGAATCCACAGCAGATGTAGAAAAATGTGGCAGTCAAGACTGCAGCCATCGATGCCTTCTTCATGTTCTGGTTTTCTGGCGGAGGTGACTTCAAAGTATCCTTTATTGCAAAGGAATCCTAATTATTTTTGCATTTAAATTTGATATATTCTTCTTTTTATGTACCTGATTCTTTCCAATGCCTGAATTTTAATTTAATTTGCTTGAAACACATACTGCTTCAAACAACAGAATAAATACCTGTATATCTAGAAGGATTAGTGGATATGGATAGGCAAAAGCAATATCTCCAAGTGCCTGAAAGACCAACCATAGTTTCTTAGCCATACTGTCAGCTGGGACTCCTTCAATGCTCCCCTTGATCTTCCCATTTTCTGCAATCACAAAAAAAAATTGAAGAAGAAATTTAATGCCCATAATGCTGCATTTCTGTTAAAATGACACAAATTTTTCATTCCTTCTACTGTTTTTGAGGGAGTAACACGAGACCTTTTGTTCCATAGCATATTGTTATAGCTCCAGTTGACCATAAAGGCTTGAATTTTTATTGTGAAGGCAAAGACTTGTAGAGATGTTTATACTTTTGATTAGTCAAGGGCAAGCAATATGAAAGAGAACTGAAATTACTAATACACATTCCTTTTTTATGAGTAACCAAACCAAGAAAAAGAAAAAAGAAAAACAGCGACAATTCACCACTACCTATTGATTTTCTTCTCATTTTCCTTAACGAAACTAATGAATCTAGGTTCTTTCACTTCATTTTCTTTTCCTCTCTTTTCCGTTCCATTGTCCTTTTCTTCGATGAATCAAATCCAAATAAAGCATCGAAGAAAAGAAAAAAATACACAATTCAAAAACATACCTATAACTTTTGCAATGCCAAGTCCCAGTCCGATGAAAGAGTAGGAGAAGGACATGATTGTTGCAACAACAGAGAGCCATACCATGTTATGGATATCTGGTATTTGCGACACTACAATCTGGACAGCTCCAAATAACAGCATATAAATAGTATCGCCATAGTGGCATGAAGCCTCGTGCCCATCTTTGTGGTAACAATTTGATTTTTGTATTGCTCTGCACCAATTACAGAACCAAATATTAAATAAATATAAAGTAATCATCTTTTTGAACTCAACGGAAAAATGACAAGAGACAGCAAAGAAACAGTACTTAATATAAAGAATAAACCTCAGCTATGAGACACAAAAGCAGAGTAGTTTTGATGTTACAGTCTTACAGGAACAACCTTCAGACACATAACACCCACACACACCCAGAGAGAGAGAGAGAGAGAGAGAGAGTGAGAGAGCACCAGATCACGATCTAATGTTCCAAGACCCGATAATAATGGTATTCTATGAAAGATACAGCTCCATATGGTTCTTGGTTGGTTTTCCCAAGGGGCACAGAGTTCATGAACGAATAACTGGAAATTAGAAGATTTGAATAAGTTAATCTGTTGAAAGGTTTTACCAATTCTTAACTCCCACCATCCTCGGAGGAAGCATTAGCCAGTTCAAGGGAGCGTTGGGCTGCCATTTCTATCAAATTCAAGGTAGTCAATGAAAGTTGTTAACCTGTGTAACATGAAAAGGGCCTAAGACTAGAAGATTATATGATAAAAGTCTAAAATCTCAGTATGTCTACTACTGATATACCGGGCATACGGGTGCTAAAACGTATTGCACTTCAAAATACATTGGATAGGATAATGAAATTGATGCAAAACGTGAAGGGAATGAGAATGGTGAATAGGTACCGCACAATGGTCAAAACCCCAAATCAAGGCCACAATCTAAAACTCAACTCTTTATAAATTCAACTCTGCTAAATACATCATTTGAGCATGTTATTTATAAGCTTAAAATTCTAATTTAAAAAGTAAATTAAAATCCTAAGGAATTAAAATAAAATCTCAATAATATAATCTAGAATCCAAACAAAAAGGAAATAAAAATAAAATCTTATTTAAAAGATATCTAGAATCTTAAATAAAATTAAATATTAAGTCTATGTTTGGCCTAACTTTTTTTAAAGCTTTTTGCTTAAAAGCCTTTTAAAAAGCACACTTGTTTGACCTCCTATTGTAATTAATTGGCTTTTTCACATCTTTCTACGTCTATTTTTTTACAAAAAAAAAAGCCAAAAAGCCACAAAGCCTACAAAAAAGTTAGGCCAAACACAAGCTAAATAATTAAAATATAATTGTAAATAGCATTTTGTATTCGCATAAAAAACTATACTATATTCTCATAAAAATATAACCCAATGCTCTCCTATGATCCTTCCAAAGCATGTATAAGCTGGGGAAAGCTTGAACTCAATCCTACTAGCTTCAGTGACACAGAATAAACAGTAACATTATTTTTCCATTCTCACTAAACAAAGTCTTAACTTTCATGAGATGGACAGAAGATTCATAACCATGAGAACATTTGCATCTTTCATGAGAACACTTGCATGTCAAAAACTGCGAATGAGTTTTTATCTTTTGTTTTTATACTTTTCACAATGTATAAACTTCAATATTGAGTTGTAAACAGTCCACATCCAGCATGAAGAAATTGTTTGTTTGTTTCTTTAATTTTTTCTCTACATACCCTCAGTCCTACAGTTCATATTACTTTCGTGTCTTTGTCACATCACCACCACCACCATTGCTACTGCATGTTTTCCTTCCCATAGTAGCATCAGACTACCTCTTTCCTCAAATATCAGCAATTCCAACGTGAGGAGCAGTCTTTTTCTATGTATAACCTCAAAAGATATGATTTCATATAATTCTATAAGTATTATGCTTAAAGAAAATTTGGGGTCCAACCCAATTGAAGAGTGTGGGGGACTTGAATTCAGTTTGAATGGAGCTGACAAATTGCTCAAACTTGAGCAGACCGAACTGAAGCTGATCGTTAAAAGAAAAGGTATCTGCAGAGAAATTGTTATGCTCCAACACATACAATCCCAAGGCCTATCATAGCTCTGGGAATGCTCAAAAGCTGTGGTGCTAGGTGCAAGCCCAACCCAATGATAACATAAGCAGTTTTTGGTGTAATCGGGAATCCAAATGGCACAATATTTGAATGCGTAAATCTCATGCAAGCGCAGCACCTCACATGACACAGTCCCAGCAGAAGATTGTGTGGGCAACCTTCAAAAACATAACTAGTTCACTTTTCTCCCTTGCCTAAACCCTTCTTCTAGTTAGAATTCAGGGAACCTCCTTGTCAATTACTATTATCTCTCTCTAGTCAGCCAGCCAAAAAAACTTGAGAAAGTTGACATTTGGGAGTGGTGTTTTTTCCATTTGAATTAGAATACCTTGCACTGATAGCGGATGTAATAGTGTATGCAATTCCACCCCCAAATAAGCTCTCTTGATAAAACAATACACATACTCGTCTGCTCTTCTCTCCTGAAAATAAGCATTTTTTGTTTGTTAGACCTATTAAGTCCAACAATAAACCAGCTCAATGGAATAAAGTCTAATAAACTAGCTCAAGGGAATATAGAGTTTGAATTTATTCGGATCCTGCTCCTACATAGTTTTATGATAAATTAAATCATTAAGCCAATAGAAGAACAATTCACAAGTTCCCATACTCTTGCCTTCAAATAAGCTTCTACATATTCAATGATTAGTGATAATTTTTTAAGAAAAAATGAATTATAAGTAGAATAGAAGATGAACTGGTCCAAAGATCACCTGGAGCTTTAAGGATTAAAAAAGCAACCGCATACCTAAATACAACTTCACAGCTTCCATGTAGGATCGGTTTCTGGTGGGTCCAAATTCAGGATCAGGAGATCTGTAGCAGTCAGAGAGAATGTTTGCAGAAAGGATGGTGGTGGCTGCAAAGATCACCATTGTTAGAGGACCAGCCACCCACCCTAGCTGAGCTGTGCTCCATGCAAGAGACAATACACCTGCTCCTATAATTCCGGTTATTATATGCGCTGTTGCAGTCCATATTGTCCCTACACTTACATTGATGCATATCACAAAAGGTTATTTAACATGTCCGTGCAAGTCCTATAGCTAGCCCCCC
>JAOTRH010028825.1:0-11670 GCA_034768845.1 Heliamphora exappendiculata | reverse complement strand
GGGGAATGTGGGTGAGCAATTTGATCTTCAGGCGATAATCCAAGCTAAGGTTTGGGACTATCGGAGGCTCAGATCTCGGTATTTCAGCAGGGTTTCGGCGTCGGCGTTCAGAATTGCTCGGCGACTCGACAGAACTTCTCTTACTAAACCTCTCTATCAATTCTCCGCTTGAAAACGCATCAGATGTACGGTATTTATAGAGTTCTTCAACCAATGAGATGCTACCACGTTCTAAGACATGTCAGACCATTTGGAGTTGGCGGCCGCCACAATGTGAGTTGGTGGTCACCATGTTTAAATTGGCGGTCGCCGTGTTAAAAAAAGTTCCACAAGATTCTATTGGCGGTCGCTATAATGAACATGGCGGTCGCCACTTCTAGCAATGACTTGGGCAACAAGTTATCGATGATTTGGTACAACTTTATTGGTTTTGAAGGTTTCTGATGATTTTTTATGGTCGAGTTCAATTACCAAGCTTGGATTACTTTTCGATGATCGAATTGAGACACCATTCTAACCGTTTTCATCATCGGATTCATCTAAGATTAGGCGGGGTCAAATTGTGGTGTCTACAGCGATACTATTATCTATTCCTTGTAATCAAAACATGTCTACTAAAACTCTGTGCTACAGCCGTACCGATGGCGTGTCCAATTCTAACCCTTGAATTGAAAATTTATATTCTACAAAAAATTAATAATCTAGTCTTCCGTGTGTAAATCGAACTCTACACATTAAATTAAATACTATGTAGAACAAAAGAAACGTATGTATAATATTAAATAAATAATGAAACTGCATACATTACTCATTAAATTCTTATAAAATTAAAAAAAAATATTATTAAAAAAAATTAAATACTAAAAATAATAAAATACATAATTTTTAGTATACAACGACATGTATAAAAAGGTGTTCCAGTCATTATTTATCTGAAACATTGCACTTCATAAGGTCCTGCTTGGTTTTAGCCACTTGTGGGTTTCCTCTCCAATAAGCTAAGGGCACCCTCTCTTCCCTCTTCACTCTTTTGTTGCCTTCCTTTATGTCCTTGAACACTTGCTTCCACGGCTTTATATTGGTCTCAGCCCTACCAACACCCAAATCCAAACAAAAATACAAAATAATAAAAGGAAGCACAATTAATGACCAATCATGATATTTTAGTTGTGTAAATTAGAGAGGGACAAATAAAAAAGGAAGCATAATGAATGACCAATCATGGATAATGACTTGTTAGCTTATTTTATTTTTTATTTTTTTATTTTTTAAAATTTTTTATTACTTTTTGAATTCTTGAGACAAATTAAAGAAGTAAAATTTTCTGATCAAATTATAAAAAAAATTTCTGAAAAGACAAAAAAATTAAAATAATCTAATAAATTAATTATTATTTTTACTTATTTTCATCTTTAATTAATTTTTCTTTACCTTTTGATTAAAAATTATAAACTTTTTAGATAATAAAAATGTAAAAAAAAATTAACCAAAAAATTAAAACAAAAACAAAAAATAAACTAAATATGTTTTTCATATCTCAAACTAGTGCTTGAGAGAGAGAAAGTCATTACCAGATCAAAAATTACCAATGTGGGAAAGCGATTGAGACATATGACATAATACCTAATTTAGTGTTAATTCAAAATTGAAGGTAGTTCACTTTTTTTTTTAATTCTACAATTTCTTCGTAGAATAAATTTATATTTTTATAATATAAATAATTTTACAAATTATTTCACTATTTACGTTCTCCTTTTGAAATCATCAACTGTTATTTTCTTCTTTCTTTTACCCTCTCATTTAATTTTTCAAAGTAACCATTTTTAGTTATTATTAGAAATCAATACCTCTCAGTTGGTATGAGCGATTAATAACTATTTTGAAGTTGTTATGTTTTTTAAATTTTGTAATTTTTTGACATTTGTTCACCAATTTATTTTTTCACCTTTTCTTTTCTTTTTTTCTCTATCAATCTAAAACGCTAATTACATTTTATTATTTTATTTGATTTTATACAACGGGGGTGCTCAACAAAGTTACTGTAATTAGATTTTAATTTTCGGCTACTAATTTTAATTATAAATTATTATTTTTTAAAGCACTTATAATTTCTACTATAAGTTATAACTATTATTTTTTCATTTCAGTCACAAGTTATAAGTTTTACCAAACACTCATAATTTCTATTACAAGTTAAAATTTATAAATTACTAATTTTAACAATGTGAAACACTACCAATTTAGTATAAGGAAGCACAAGTAAAAAAAGAGAGAAAATTTGTGAACAATACATTTACTCTCATAGGTGGAAAGTGAGTAATTATTTGGTAGTTTTGAAACGTATTATTTTCGTGGTGATTCTACTCTATTATTACGTAGCGAAAGATATTATGGACAGAATAATGTTGATCTACTTTTGTTAGGTTAATAAAGAACAAAAGTAACCCACTTAATGTCGGTTGGACATTTTTATTTATCGGGAGTACCACATAAACAATGTCACATGGTATTATACGAGTATCTAATAATTTTTCAAAATCAATACTTTTAGGTTGAATATTTATTGTTTACGTAGTGTTTTCATTCAATTATATAGAAAAAATTCATTCTAATGAGATAATAATAACCCACTCTTATTGAGTAAATTAAACACAAAAAATATCTCATTTAATGTGCATCTGTATTTAATGTGCATCTGTATTTATCATTGAATGAGAATAGCACGAAAATCATACTAATAATAAGAGAGAGAGAGAGAGAGAGAGAAAAAAAAAAGAGGGGGGAGGGCAATTACGAACCCCAAAATGACCAATTGGGGCAATTACCGGCCCCAAAATAGGGAACACAATATCCAAACTCCACCCATTAGAATAGTACCGGAACAGCGGGGCTCTTTGAATCCTTTTCTTTAGAAGTGATCATTGGGACTCTAGACTCTCAATGGGCTTTATAAGGAATCAAAGAGTTATAACTATTTATCATTCTACCAAAAATCAGTGAGCCTTTGTCGAGCTAGTTGGTTTAAACATAAATGGAAGGGTGGTCTCGCGGCGGTGGTGGTGTGTGCGGCGGTGGCGCAGTGAGAGAGAAGGGGGGAGAGATACACACGGGGAGATGGAGAGGGAGAGAGAATATATATATATACACATATACATATAGAGGAGAGTGATAAAGAGAGAGAGACGGAGGGAGAGAGACCGGCGGTAGAAGTCGCCGGAAGAGGCGCCGACGGCGGTGGGTGGTGCCGTCGGTGGTGGTGTGGCCTGGCGGTGGTGTCGCAGCTGGGGGAGAGGGAGTGCGACCGAGGGTTAGCGAGAGAGAGAGAACCGAGACAAAGAGATAGAGAGGAGAGAGAGAGAGAGACATAGTGGAGGGAGAAGAGAGAGAGGATACCGGAGGGGAAGGGGTCGCCAGAGGGAACACCGTTTAAAATATACGAGGGTATTTTTGTCATTTAAAATTTTATGTTAACGATGTTTAAAAATAATTAGCGCTAAGAGAGCACAATGTTATTATTCCAAACGTGTGGATTTAACTATATTTGACCGAAACTTTAGCGGAAGTTAGTGTAATTTATCCTTTTTTTTAAACAACATATTTAAAGATTTAATGAAAATTAAGGTAAGGTAAATGTATTTTTTTCCTTTTCTATATTTATATTAAAGCTAGAGTTTTTGGACTTAGGAGAGGGAGACCACAACGGTAACCCCTCTAGCTAGTCTCCCTCTCCTCTACAATTTCTCTTTTTTCTATTCTATCCCCGTCTCATGTTCATTCTTTTTTCTCTTTTATTTTGTTTTTTTGTGTTATTTGCATTATATTTTTTGTCTATTTTTATCATCATTCGTCCTTCACAACCCATCCTCTATTGGTAATTTTTAAAATTTTAATGTCTACCAGATCGACACAAGTAGATTGACGCCGATATTTCAAAGTTGAGATTAAGCTACCATTCCAAACTTTCAGTAAATTTTTCTACGAAAGGTACATAAAAATTACGATGCCATTCTAATTGGCTATGAAAGAAAGGTGACAATATACTGCTAATGTGATTGATTTTTTTGTTAATCCGTTACTTATTTTATTGTGTTTTAAAAAGATCACTTTACGTGAAAGTTTGTGATATTTCATGTGTTAAGGTTTGATTTTTCTTTATGGGTTTGCTTTTTATCTATGTTTGGAGGCTTCTCTCTTTTTATTTGAAGAAATATTTTGCTGCACTCGATGTACTTTTAATAAATTTTATTTAGAATTTGTATTAGTTTTCTAAAACTTTTTTTTACTTTTTTTTTCATAAAAAAAGCACTATAAAATTCAATAACTGCACATTTGACTGCAATATTTTAGCATAACTGTTGAGAGTGAAGAAAAAAACATCTCTATTAAGTGACCGCTCGAGCGAGCTTGCACGCAGTTGGTCTTGGACTAGTGACAGTTTCAGCGACTAGGGGCCTGACCGAGCAAGCTTGTACGACGGTGGTCTCGGGCAAGTGGCCACTTGAGCATACCGTCGCAGAACAATATTGCTGTTCGGCAACTAGAGTTATTTTTTATTCTAAGGGGCTTTATAAAAAGTGCAAATGCCATGTTTTAGCTAGAGAGAAACGTCAAGATTATGATTCTTTTTGTAATCCTTAGATCAATAGTGAAAGTGTGAGCCCGTGAACGTAGCCACCATTGCCGAACCACGTAAAAACTTGTGTGTGCATCATTGGTTGTTTTCTGTTCTCATTCTTGTTTGTATTCGTTTGTGACTTGATTGCGTTCTCTTCCAACGTGACTTGTGGGTTAAATTTACTTGAGTCTTGACTTGAAATCCACAACAACTGGTATCAGAGCAAGGTTCGGCGGTTGAAGATCACGACATGACAGACGACAGAAATATCAAGATCGAGAAGTTCAACAGTTCGAACTTCGCTTTTTGGAGGATGCAGATCAATGACGTTCTGTATCAAATGGATTTGTTTGAACCTTTGATTCGGGAGAAATCCAAGAAGATGACATAGACCGAGTGGGAGATATTGGATCAAGCGGGCTTGCACGTAGTTGGTCTCGAGCTAGTAACAGCTCGAGCGACCAGGGGTCCGAGCGAGCGAGCTTGTACGGAGGTGGTCTTGGGCTAGTGACCACTTGAGCGGACAAGGGTTCGCTCGAGCGAACCGTCACGGAACAATTATTGTTGTGCGACGGCTAGAGTTATTTTTTAACCTAAGGAGCCTTTATGAAAAGTGTGGAATGTCATGTTTTAACTAGAGAGAAACGTCAAGATTATGATTCCTTTTGTAATCCTCAGATCAATAGTGAAAGTGTGAACCCATGGACGTAGACACCATTACCGAACCACATAAAAACTTGTGTGTATGTCATTGGTTATTTTATGTTCTCATTCTTGTTTGTGTTCGTTTGTGGCTTGATTGCGTTCTCTTTCAACGTAACTTGTGGGTTGAATTTAGTAGAGTCTTGATTTGAAATCCGCAACAATATCCTTTTTGTTTAACGCTTCACGTGCTACATGGAATGAAATTTAGCAAAGTCATCGCTATGTAGCAAAACTTTATATATATATATATAAGATGCATTTTGATACATTTTTTTATATGGAATGAATTTTATACAATTGTAGAATCCCTTTTATGTGAGATGAATGTATTCGAATTAGTATTCAATATTCAGTCTTGTATAACTATATATGTAGGGGGAAAAAAAGATATGATAAAAAATCATGGCTCCGTGGCAAAACTCTTTTTAGATAGGAAAATGTTGGGTGCATTTTGATAACACTATTTTTGTATGGGATGAATTTTATATAATTGTAGGATCCATTTTACGTAAAATGGATGTGTTCAAATTAGTATCTAGTGTTCAGTATCTTATAACTGTATGCATAAATTTAAATACACATCTCTTATATAGTGTGAGTCACACACAATTTTGGACCCACCTTATACATGGGGTATTTGGAAATGTTAATGCTAGTAGCATTTAACTTTTTACTATTAATTTTAGTTATAAGTTACAAGTTTTTTTAAGAACTCACAACTTTTGTTATAATTTATAATTACTTTTTTTTCTATTTCAGTTACAAGTTACAATCTTTACTAAATACTCACAAATTCTACACAAGTTACAATCTATAAACTCCTAATAATAGCTTTGCCAAACACCACCATAAGAGGGATGTGTTCGTGCCTGAATATGTAGGAATGCACTTTTCAAATTATTTCGGTGAAAAAAAAAATAAAAATATCAATTGAAAAATGAAAAAAATTTATTTGAAATATTTTTAGTATCTCTCATCTTTGACCATTCTTCTAAATTTGAAACACGCTCCCAATCTGTTGTTTGCCATTTTGGACAGCAATTGCTTTAAACCCTTGTCGACCACAGCTTTTAGGAGTACAGAATACTATTAGGCACTGATTGGTCATCAAAAGTTTTTTTTTTTATAGCTTTTGACTTTTTTGTTTTTTAACTAATAAATTAATATAAAAATAAAGTAACTCATTTGGTAATTAACTTAAATTCTATAACTAACAAGATAGGCCATTAATATGTATTGGAATGAACTTGCAATATGTAAGAAGATTACTTTTATCTTTTGGTTAGAATTTTCAATGTGTTAGGATGAGCAGAGGAAAATGGAAGTTATTGATTATCAAAGCCAGCACAAGTTAAAAACAAAGTTACAAATCATTAAAAAAAAAAAGATAAACAATTTAATCTTGCACTTTTTTGGTGTGTAGTAATTCTTTTTTTTTTCCTTCTTCAATCGTTTAGCATGTGAAATTACAAAATTATACTTTACTACAATATACTTCCAAAAAATGTAAAATAATTCTATAACTTCACTTGTTCAAAGAAAAAAAGGTTAGTGCACGTTTTGGTATAAAAGGAAGTGCAAAAATTATTTCCTCTCCCCCCCAAAAAAAGAAAGAAACAAGTGCTCGTTTTATTGCTTCTGCTTATCCCAATACTCATTTTCCCACGTTTTGACCTGTTCGAATGATTTATGTTTCTCGTCAAGAAAAGCTTTGAATGATGGAGGATCATAGGGAGGAGGCAGAGCGCACGGAGGTTCATTGCTGGGGGTTTCTTCTAACGTGTCCAACATGAACCTCTTAGATACACCCTCTTCAGCGCATGCTATTGCTTCCGAGCAGAGCTCGGCTGCGTTCGCCGGCATCGAAGGCTTAAACTTAAGGAGCTTCGCATACTGATTTAGCAAATGAAACATGTAATCATACACATAATCCATCTTTAGATCCTCTTGAGTGAAGTTGGCGCCTGCCTCCCCAAGGGCCTGGGCCTGCGGTACATTCAATGTTAATGATTTTAAGGTCTTCAACATGATCAAAATGTCAGTTTAAGATCATATAAAAAGCCGAGATGATTTTAAGGTCTTCAACAGGATCAAAAAGGTATATGGGTTCTTAACATGGAGATAGATTTTACTTATATGGGTTCTTAGCGTGGAGATAGATTTTACCTTTGCAGTGTGGTTATTACCCCATTCAACAGCAAACTTAAGGGATTTGCACTTGTTGTTGTCCCTAATGGGCCAATAGTGTTGAAGTGGTACAAGTTCTCTTGTGAAGAAGTCATAATAACTAGAAGTGACATACAAAGTTGGAGAGTTACATGCTAAAATATACTTCTCACTCACCGACCACGTCCTTCCTTCTACATATATCTTGTACCTACACATTAATCAGAAGAGAGAGAGAGAGAGAGAGAGAGAGAGAGAGAGAGAGAAATGGAGGAATTAGAAAAGTTACTCTAAGGTTCTGATTGTCAGCTAACTTAAAAAATTATTTTTTTACTTTTTTGCATTTTTAGCCAAAAAATTAAATTGTGTTCAACATAGGTTTTTTGGTAACTAAGCTTTGAAGTTAGTTTTTTTAAAATTAGTTGTTTAGTTTTTTTGAAGTTAGTTGTTTGAGCAAAAAGTTAATTTTTTTACTTTTTGTTCAAAGTGAACAATTTTATTCATCTATATATTTGTTATTAATAAATATATGTAGTTGGTAGTAGTAGTAAATAAGTTATGAATAATGAGTATTGTTGTATTTTAAAAATAGTAGGAGTTTGAATAAAATATCCTGAAATTTTATGTTTTGATTTAACTTTTTGATTTTTTAACTTTTTTGCCAAATGGGCAATCTTGACTTTTTGATGTTTTTAGCTAAAAAGTCAAAAAGCCAAGTTGCCAATCAAGGCCTTAGTGTGGTTTTTTTTTTTTTGAATTCCCATTTGGGCTAATTTCTATGAATTTTGCTTATTCTTGTCTTTTTTAATATTTTAAAATTTTTTGGGTAAAATGTTTTACCCTTTCTAATCATCTTGACTAAATAAACGGAAAAAGTGATTTTTTTTATTAAAAGATAAATTTTTTTATAAAAAAAAAATAAACAACATAGAATTTGGCTTATTGACATATTTTGGCATATTGTTATCTTTTTTGAACTTTTTTCATATTGGTCAAAAGAAATTTATCTTTCTATTTTGTCTCGATGAAAGTAATTCAAAAAATATAATAATTTAAACAAATAATAAAAAAAACTTACTAAAAAAATAAACAAAATAAAATAAAGAAATAAGTCATTATCCTATTCGGAGCCAATCTAAAAAATTTACCTGTGGGTGCACTGATCTTCTAAGTTCGATTCCTTGAACCCTTGTGCTCTTTCCTTAGCCCAATCCTGGAATTTTTTTATTTACAATAAAAATTAAAGAGAAAAAATAGGTCATGAAACCAAAAACATTTTCTTGATTGATAAGAAAAATGAGAACAAAATTAATATACATTTTAGCTGATTATCTATAAAAAAAATATAATTTATAAATAATTTAGTTTTGATCTTTTTATTTTATTTTTGTATTCACGCATTGCTCTAGTTTATTTTTCTTTTTTTTTTTTTTTTTAATTTTTCATGACAAGAAAAATCTTGAAAGTATGTTCATTCGTGCTAAAGGTGAAAAAATTCAGTTGAGATCAAAAAATTAACTAAAAGGCCATTAAAAGTCAGTTTTTTCTTTATTTGAACTCTATTTATTGGGGGTGGTTAAAATTTTACTTTTTTAATCTATCACGACGGAAGGAATCATGCTCGTTTAGGGTAACATTGGAAAAAATCACTAAAAATGAAAAAAATTAGTATAAAAAGTTAGACCAAACATAGTTTAAATAAATCTAAAATATGATAATTTTGCATATATTTTACCTGGCTATATAAGTCAGTGCCCCATTCATGTTTGTCTGAACTGCACTTCATAATGTCCTGCCTCTTTTGAGACATATATGGGTTTCCTCTCCAATAAGCTAAGGGCACCCTATCCTCCCACTTCACTCTCTCGTTGGCTTCCTTTATGTCCTTCGACACTTGTTTCCATGACTTTATATTGACCTCAGGCCTACCAACACACCAAAATCAAAATAAAAATACAAAATAATAAAATGAAGCACAAATAATGACCAATCATGATATTATATAGCTGTTCAAATAGGAGAGAGAGAAAGAAAAAAAGAATAACGGTTATGTTAACTATCGTCAAATTTAAAAAACAATTTAAATTTTTGATGATAAGAAGAGAGAATGTGTCCTAGATTAATTTTTTAAATTTATATTTTGTACTTATAAAAATAATTTTTTTTTTAAAAATATATCTTTATAATATTGTGTTGGTGCCCCTCAAATGTAATAAAAGTCGGCCAAAAAATAATCAGTGCCCAATGCCCCCTGTAAGTGATATTCTTGCATCAGTCGCTAGTCGAATTCCACAAAATTTTGTGGACTATGTATTTTACGAATGAATCTTACATAGTCATGTATCTTTAGAGACATTAGGCACAATATTATATTATGTATTATTATTTATGTAATATTTTATTTAATTATATAATAAAAAATATTCTATAAAATATCATATAAATAATAACATGTGATAATTTCAATGTCTAATAATTTTGGAATATATATATATATATATATATATATATATATAGATATAGAGAGAGATAGATAGAGAGAGAGAGAGAGAGCATTACCAGCCCCAAAATGTCCAATCAGGGAACACAATATCCAAACTCCACGCAGCGGAGCAGTAGCTGAATAGAGGGGGCGGGCCCGCATTGGGTCCTTTATAGTCGTTCGATTTGGTGACTGGAAAATCATCACAGCTGAACATCAACTCCAAATCAGGCAATCTCCCCGGGTAGCGCCTTGCCAGCTGTACGATCCCCCACAAGGTGAACAGAAACGCATTGGAATACTTTTCCACGTAGACCCTCCCGCTGAGGATCACCAATCTGAAGCTGGAGGAGCCACGTGCTACCTCCATCATCTCCCTTGTGATCCCCGTCTCTCTCCAGTGCCGTAGATCTTCGTGGATCCAACGAAAGTAATCAGGACACGTCTTAGTTGATGAACGATCGGGATTAAGGAAGGTAGTTGGGTAGTTTCTTGGGCAGGTCTTTACCTGCTCCCATGCGCTGCAGTTCATTGGATAATTGGTTTTTTCTGGTGTGTTTCCCAAAAACTGCCCTTGAATTTGAGAGAAATGGCCATCAAATATAGACTGCAAAACCAAATGGAAACCCAGGGGGAAAATGAGATTAATTTGTGATCCAATTATATTCATGGTTTTCAGTGTATATTTGGGGAGTTTGGCCAATGTTAACTATCAACTATAAATTTTTTAAAATATTTATAATTTCTGCTATAAATTACAATTTATAAGCTACTAAAAATAATTTTGCCATTTAATCCCACACTTGTGAAGAATCAGCATAAAAAAGCTATGTTTGAAGATTATCCGAACTAAATTAGCCGTAAGTATGAAAGTTAATCCCACATTTAGGAAGAACTAGTCTAAAAAGACTAAAAGTTCGAAAATTATCCAAACTAACTAAGCTCCAAATATGGAAGTTAATCCTATACTTGAGAAGAGTAAGTCTAAAATGGCTAAGGTTCGAAGTATCCAAGCTAAATCAACCGCTATTATGGAGGGTTGATCCCATAGTAAGGAAAAAATGACTTAATCTAAAATGGCAAAGCCTAAAAGACATTCAAATGAGTACAAGTATAATAAAAATAGACAAATTTTTCATTAAACAATGGGGGGCTGGAACCCCTAAAGCTACAAATCAAAGCCTCTTAGGGCAGTACAAACATAATTAAAGATAGAAAGACAAAGCCCTCAAAGGGCAAAAAGAAAGTCTTCGGAGGTCTCTACAAGAGTGCCCACTTTCTTAACTACCGCAGCAGCAGTAGTCTGCTCGACAAACCACTGACAGTTTGGCCCATGATGAGTTTGAACCACCCTAGAGAGGGACAGCCCATAATACTCCAAGCCCAGTATTAGCCCAATGGCTTCTTTAATTGATTTTGACGATTTTTATAATTTATTTTCTATAAATAATTGTCTTTAATTGAATAATAATTCTTATTTTCAAATGAAAGTGTTAACCTATTTTGAACAATCAAGGTTGACACCTTAGCCAAAAAGGTATGACTTGATTCAAACGCTTAAGAATTCTTTAAGTAGAATTTTTCTCCTGTGTTGATCTCAATTGAAATACAAGTCAAAACACTTGAGGCAATGTATACTTGAATCTTATCAAGTATGTCAACATGAATTGATCAATTGCTTTAACACCCTAACTATGTTTCA
>JAOTRH010028794.1:0-21316 GCA_034768845.1 Heliamphora exappendiculata | reverse complement strand
ATATATATATATATATATATATATATATATATAGAGAGAGAGAGAGAGAGAGAGAGAGAGAAGTGACCAGCGCCACCACCAGCCCCTCACCGCCAGCGCCGTCGACCGTCAACCCCACGCCGAGAGAGAGAGAGAGAGATAGAGGGCAGAGAGCAGAGAGAGAGACCAGAGAAAGAGGGTCGGCGGTAGCGGCAGTGTGGGTTTGGGGCGATTGACGGCGGGTGTGGGGGTGGTTTTTGGGGTGATTTTGGAGTGTGGGGTGGTTTTGGAGTATAGGGGGTGGTGACAGTGGTTTTCGTTACAAATTTTAACGATTTGACTCATTTGATGTTAAAATTAAATCTGAGAGGAGATTAGTGTAATTTTTAAAACTACATGGGAGGTTTTTATTTTTGTCAGAAACCTCAGGAGTCAGTGTAATTTATCCTAAAAAAATTTTAAGAGCAAAAAAATACTAACAATGGTAGAAGATTACTTACCTCTGCGCAAAATCTTCTTCAATCAAAACTTAATTAACAATATTCTAAATGTATCAGCGTTTCTCTCTCTCTCTCTCTCTTTCTTTCTTTCTATGCATACTATATATATAAAAGTTATCTATACTATCATACAAATATATAGTATGCATATTAGTTACATAAGCACGTTTTGAATTAGATCGTATTCAATTCAAATTAAACGCCCTCACTCTATCATTCTATATTTTTAAAAAGAAATTTACTTAATAAACCAAAAAATGCTTTAGATCTCACACGTCAACGATCAATGCCGATGAATATGAAGAACTTAGTGCTGAGAATGCATGATTAAAGTTTCACGATGATCGGACTTCATTTACCGTACGATCAAAGCACAAAAAGACAAATTTATTTTTATTCATTGCCTTTTTTTTTGTTTCCAATTAATTTTCTTTCCAAAAAATTATTTTCAATTCTATATTTTTTTGTTCCAGATTATAGCTAACCATATTATTATTATTATTGTTATCCCTTTTTTTTGGATATTATATCGGCTCACTCTAAATTTTTATATAGATAATAAATTCGACGAACTCTACGTAATGAATGAATCCGATTATAAAAACGTATTTAAATATTAAACCAAAAATCATTCACAACACAGCACAGCACAGCACAACGCAGCACTGCACTGCACTGTGCATTTAAGCACAGTACCTTCCCCATTTCGGAATGGCCAATCCACCACCTTCAGCCCTATCTTTACTCGCTTCTTCTCTTTACGAAACTCTATTTTTATAAGAGCGAATCCATATGTCCTTTCATAGACCGACCCCGTTTGATAACTAAAATAAATGGAGTAGAATTAATAATAAAACAAAATTAATAATAAAGTAGAATTAATTTTTTTGTATTTAATTTAAATAGAATTAAATAATAAAACAGATAAACTCATATTTGATTTATGTGGGATTAAATAACGTTTGATAAAATTATAATGGTCATTTTTCAATATTACAATTGTATTAAATTAATTTATTTTAAAATTAATTTAAATAAATTAATAAGTTAAAATTTATGTTATTTATTTTAATATTTTAATATTTTTTTATTATTTTTAAAAATTTTTAAATTCACTTCTTAATCCAATCATTTTTAATCGCACACCCTCCCTCATTAAGTTATCCCTCATTTGGCGAACTAACAATCTGTTCGGAAAACTAGTCTAGAGGCTTTTTTATACAAATAAATATTAGATTGAAATATACCCCAAATTAATAGTTCGAACAGATTGTTAGTCCGCTAAAACAAACGAGCCCATAGTAAACTTCAAATATACAATTGAAATAAACTCAAATGGAAGATAATATATGATTTTGGTCACAAATTAATGAAAATAATAATAATAAAATTTCTACAAAATTACATTATTAAAGTAAAAGACATAAATTTCTAATAGTGGTGCCTCTACTAACCACTGCCTTTTATATTTCGTCATTATTCATCGCGTAAATACCTTATTCCTGTAACCTAACATGTGCTTGTCACTTTCAAGATTCTTATATCATTTTTCTTTAATGTTGAGATACATCTCTAAAATTGATTTGTAATAAAGCTATTATCTTCCTTTCGATCGGTAGGAAATTTTGAGGGGTTAAATATTTTTATTTAAATAAAAATTAAGTATATGCAATTAAAATTCAACAAGAATGAAAAACTTATCAACAAAGACGTGAGATATCTCACTGTCTTTAAGAGTGGATTTTCACCATTTGGAGTGTGACTTGGTGCCGCAGGTTATGGCATCTTATCATTTAGGATTCAACTGTCGCTTCTCCACAAGTATGTACTCGCAAATGTAAATGTATCAAAAATAGCTCTTTGATTGTCCCAAAGTCAAACCAAACTCAGTATAAAATTATCACATAATATTTTTTAAATTTTTCTCTTTACAGATATTCATAATTTGTACATATGCACAAAATTGTTCTGCTTACCTTCCCTTGACAGCACACATATATAGATGGGAAAATTTAATTATACCATTATTACTCTTAAAGAGAGCATTTTAAATTGCAATACAAAACCAATGAATGACATTTAAAAGTGCTCCAAAATAGAAGATTATACAAATAAAGTATTATGTCAATGTTCGAATTCAAGAGTAAAACCCAAATGGTCAAAAAGGTATTTAATTGAAAGCATTCATTAGTATATCATTTGCTCAACCAATTAGAATTATGTATATTAAAACATATTTTAATATTCGTATTTGAAAACAAATTATTTAATTTTTTGTAAAAATTCTAACAATATCTTGGTACAGCTGCCAAATTTTACACACACACACACACATATATATATATATATATATATATGGTACTTCAATTAGCTCAGTTATGACAAATTTAATAGCAGCTACATCACTTTGACGTGTCCTAACTATGAGGTTATAAGAGCACATTGTTACTTACAATTATTGCAATTCTTCTTCCATCCTATAAATTATGAAAAAATTATATGGAAAAATGTCTTTTATTGTATTTATAAAATACATCATGCTGTCTGCTTAATTAATAAATGGATAATAAAATTTCTATAGCAATTTAATTTTCTCTCATCTTTCCTTCTTGACGTAGGGGCACGATGACAGACAGAGAAATCAAATCAACCTGATAGGATTGAATAAAACCGAATTTCAATTCTTTTGAATAGTGTAAAATACTGAGCCGTAATGATTTAAGGGTTTGCGTCGATAATTCCAATAACATATATATTTAACCGTTACTGATAAGTCTTCTAAGACTTGGTAATCTTTTCAAATAATTTTTGTAGTTTTTATAATTTCCACTCCAATCCAATGTATGCTGATTCTATTTCCTGAAAACTTTTTCAAGTGTCGGTAGCATGACGTTGTCTCAATCAAGATTCGACCATCTCATACTCAAGTTGTGACATCATATTTCATATCGGTCGAAAATAAAAAATAAATCTGATATATAATATAAAATTTATGGACTACTACTAATAATTTTACTTAAGTATTTTGGATCACGTTATTAAGTTATTTATTCAAATTATTGAACTAGTAATCTACTAGGGTCGTCACACAAGTTTAGAAACTTAACCATATCTACCATATGAAAAATATCTTTGTATTCACTATACTTTCTTGCTATTTGGAAAATCATTTTAATTTTCTTAACTAAAGAAATTCATTTTAAAAAACTCTCCTTAGGGTTTCTCTCCTATAGGGGTTTTCCACTGCCGGTGTTCGCCTGGCAGCGTTAGTTTCTCCCGTTTTTTCTCACGGAAGTTTTAGAGGAGTAGGAAGGCATTCAATTGAGGAAACGTTTCTTGATTTTCAGAAGAAACTAATACTCACAACCGAAGAAGAGGATGAAGTTAAGTTAGATGTGAGTCTCACTAAGATCAACGATGATAGAGGGAAGCTATGCATGGTGGGCAAACTTTTAACAAGCAAGGCCTTCAATTTTGAAGCCATGAGGACCACGATGATCAACGCATGAAATTTATCCAGAGGAGAAACATGTAAGTTGTTGAAAGATAACCTTTTTCGCTTTCAATTCAATCACCCAATGGACAAACAAAGGGTCATTAATAATGGCCCATGAACTTCGATAATAGTTTGTTGGTTTTGGAGGAATACAACAGCAACCTACAAGCCTCATAAATTAACCCACACAGGGCCTTGTTTAGGATTCATGTATACGAGCTTCTGCTTGCATGCATGAATAAGGAAGTGGGAAGGATCATAGGGGGAAAATGTGGTAGATTCGAAGACATGAAGTTTGGTGAAGACGGGCTTGCTTGGGGGTCCCATCTACGGATTCGGGTGAACATTAATGTGAGGTAACCTATAAGACGAGGAGTTAAAATCATGGTTGGGGATGGAGAAGCGAAATGGGCGACTTTCAAGTACGAGTGGCTTCCACTTCTTTGCTACCACTGTGGGGTGTTGGGCCACAATGAGCGAGACTGTGAGGGCAATATGCTCAATAATAGGGACAAAAACCAAAACCATGGACAGTATGGGCCATGGTTGCGGTTCAGCGGCTTTCAAACCTCGAAAATAAAGACCACCACAAAACTTCATCGCGAGAGAGGCGCTGAGCATCGAGCTGAGCCACCGTTAGAGGACAGTATGCAGGCAAAGGCTCCGGCGGAGGGTGGTAGAACCCACGGCACCGAGGTGGCCAGCCCGGGGGCAGTGACTAGAACCACCGAGGCTCGAATTTCTCTGTCAGTGGTGAATTTCTCGAAGAATTTGGATGGGGATGACGCTCCACCAAATTTGGTAAACTACAATTCTCTGGATAATTTAGGCGGTCAATTTGTCGCAAACCATGGGCTGGATTTGGAAGAAATCAACTGTCCTAACTGAGGCCCAATATATCTGATCAAGACTTCAACAGCAGAATCTGTGGTGATTCCAGATTTGGCGCTTACAGAAAAGGTATCCTGCTATTCTCTGACTTTGCTGGGGAGCCAAATCTCCGTGGATGTGGAAGTGATTACTGCAGGATCCGAGGGGCTTGACGAAAGCGCAGCAAACCAACGCTCCTCATTAGGGATCTTTGATGGCTTACAATTGGCTTACAGTGAAGGAAAGGGCTGGAATATGCAATTGTCAGAAGCCCCCATGGATATTGACCCAACTTTTTAGGATACGGGTAGGACCGTGGGGCCTGACCTGGGCTCACGTAAACTCGAAGCCTAGGGTGGGCCTGTTCACACCCCTCTGCTGGACATTTCACTAACCGCTGGAATGGATAGGCGACAACCCAAACAAAGCTCGTGGAAGAAGCTTACCAGAACAGTTAAGGGGTCTCCCACGACTACCACACTGCAGCATAGCAAGAAATGAAAAGGTGGAACGCATGGGTCGGACCAGAGCTCAATGGAATTTTCTGAGGTACTTTACAAGAAATCACGGCATGAGAATTTTACTGATGAACAACTCCATCTTACAGAAACGGTGGTGGCTGAGTCCCAGGCCCACCAAGAATTATGAAAATCTTGAGTTGGAACTGTCGGGGGCTTGGGAACCTCCGAACAGTTCGGGGCCTCCAATCTTTGATTAAGGCCGAAGATCCTAACACAGTGTTCATCATGGAAACAAAACTATCGAGATGTAAGTGGGAAACAACAAGATGTCGCTTGGGTATGAGCAATGCCTTTTGGGTGGAGAGAGAGAATCTATTCGGGGGGGTTGGGTCTTCTTTGGCGGAACTGCGTAGTGAACATTCAAAATTTTTCAGTGGGACATATTGATGCAGTTATTACTGGCGACGGTAACCCCAGACCATGGAGATTCACTGGCTTTTATGGGAACCCCCAAACATCCATGCGAAACCATTCATGGGAGCTCCTAAGGAAATTGGCTGCTTTGTTTAGGGTTTCGTGGTTATGTATGGGTGACTTCAACGAGGTTCTTCACAGGGATGAGCACTTTAGGGTAGAGGAGCGGGCAAATTGGCTGATTGAGGCATTCAGATGAGTCACTAAGGAGTGTGATCTGATGGACTTTAGACCTTTTGGCTGCTTATTCACTTGGTGTAACGGACGGAAAGGACGTGATTTGGTTCGTGGGAAGCTGAATAGAGGGCTAATCACTTGTGACTGGAAGAGTCTATTTCCATATGCCTCGGCTCGAGCCTTGGTGAGTCATTGCTCAGACCATATTTCGACCGTCGTCCAGTGCAGGGATGATGTGAGCAATAGGGGTAGACATCCCAAAATTAAGCTCTACAGATTTGAGAAAATGTGGATGAGATCGGTAGGCTGCGAGAATATTATCAAACAAGCATGGAATTTGACAGGAGCAGGTGAGAGTTTGGATGGCATTAAGGCAAGAATTGCAAACACTAGTATAGTGCTGGGGGAACGGAATAGATATTCTTTCGGACATGTCCAGAAGTCCATTAAGAGGCTAACTGAAAAACTGAGCAAACTGAAAACCCAATTACCAACGGACCATAGTGTGGTGAGGGAGGTAAGTTTGACAAACCAGTTGGATGAACTATTGACCCGAGAGGAGGAAATGTGGAAGTAGCGCAGTAGGATGGAGTGGCTTCAATTAGGGGATAGGAATATGGGTTTTTTCCATGCAAAGGCATCCACCAGACAGACGAGGAACCGTATCTCAGGCCTAGAAGATGGAAGTGGGGGATGGCACACCAACCCACAGAATGTGACTGGTATTTTGACAGACTACTTTGTGGATATTTTTCGTTCTTCAAGTCCTATTGCCTGTGATCAGTGGGCTGAGTTTATTCAGAGGAAAGTGTCAGCAGAAATAAATAGTATTCTTTTACGAAACTATGATGTGACAGAGGTGAAAAGGGCTCTTGATCAGATGGCACCGACAAAAGCTCCTGAACCGGATGGCAAACCAGCTATTTTTTATCAAAGGTATTGGCATATTGTGGGGGATGATGTCACAAAAGCTGTTCTTGATTTTCTTAACTCAGATGTTTCTGGTGAACCTTTAAATGATACGTTCATAGTGTTAATCCCAAAAGTAAAATGTTCAAGAAAAGCAAGTGACTTTAGGCCCATCTCGTTATGCAATGTGATATTATGTGTGTAATCCCAAGAGGGGGGTGAATTGGGTATTTAAAATTTTTTAGATTAAATTCAAGTGTATGATTTTTAGTTTACAAGAAAATCACAAATAAATTTGTTTTAGATTTATAAGCAAAACTTTGTATTGAAATTTTCAAGAACAAATGTGGACAAAAATTAAACTTCTTGTTTGAACAAATATAACACTATTGGTTTTAACAATTTAGAGAATAGCTTTTAAATATTTTTCAAATATGACTTCTAGATTAAGATGCAAAAATATAACAATATTTCAAAGTAAAAAAAAAAACTTAAAATCTTTTCAATTTTAAGATTTCAAAGATGTAAACTTTTGTTCACTTCTTGTTAATTAATTACAACACACTTCTTGTTTTAACAATGTAAGATATAAGTGTAGCTTTCAACTTGCAAATATGTTTTAATCGATCCAAAACCTTCTTATAAACTAGATTCAATTCCTTTATGTGTTAACAATACAAATCCTTATAAGTCAAATATTTAACTATACAAATAAGGATGCTATTACTTAAGGTCCTTTTAGTTTAATGAAAACAAAACTTTAAACCTTCTTTGAAGAACTTAAAACTCAACTATATTTTGCAAGAAAACTTTCAAATATATCTCCTTTTTGTTTAGAATACACAACTAAAATTAATATGCAAGTTTAACTTCTTGTATAAAAGCAAAAGCAAAAACTCTTTTATTAGATGAATCAAAAAGATAAGTTAAAATTTTGATTACTAGATTCAATGCTTTTCTTATCTTAAGAAATGATAATGCAAGAACAAAAATAGTGGTGTAACAAAAAAAAATAGTACGATAGAGAAAATATAAAATAAAGCAAGAATGAATATGACACCACGATTTTTATAGGGTTCGGCACAACGGCCAACATCCTTGCCTCATGCCAATCGCTATGAGAATTTCACTACCTCTCATTCAATAGGCGGAGGAGCCTCTCTCCTTAGTATAGGTGGAGTAGCTTCTACTTGAGAATGTACCATTCTCAAGTTAATCCAATCCTTGTAGGCGAATTAGTCTCTTTTGAGAATCACCTTTCTCAAATACAAACCAACAAGAAGAGTGATATACGAGTGTACAAAGAATGCTCCTTGAATGAGCAAATAGGTATAGCAATGAAATTCTAACTCACTTTTCAAGAAATAGAACAATGAAGCACAATGAGAATCTAATATGAAATTTCTCTAAAAAATGTGTATGAAAAGGCTATAGAATTGAAGTGCTAAAGAGTAGTATGTGAGAGAATGAATGAGAGGGATTGAGTGAAGAAAACAATGGCACAAGCCCTCTATTTATAGGCTGCAAATTCGAACTAGCCGTTGGGCTAAATAAGGAAGTGTTAAACTAGCCATTTTCAGAAAATTTCGAATTTTAAGTTGTTCGGTCGACTGAAGAGACTCACTCGGTTGACTAAACCTAGCTTCGGTCAACTGAACCCTAAGGTTCGGTTGACTGAACTTCTGTGGATCTGAAAATGTGTTTTTGGTAACCTGTTCGATTGACTGGCCATATTGCTTCAGTCGACTGGATATGAAAAAAATAGGATTTTAGATTTCCAAAATAGTTTGATCACTATTTGATTTGGAAAAAATTATTTTATAACTTTTTAGGATTCCTATGAGTTTCAAAGAAAAATTTCAAGAGAAAATAAATGTATAAAGGATCCTAAATAAAAGAATTACAACTTGTTCTTCATTCTTCAATCCTTCAATATCTTGATTCCACAAGAACTTGTTGCTAAAAATCTTGATTTGAATTTGAGCGTCATGGCTTTCACTTTGTATCTTGGATTATGCTAATCATGTATGTCCTGAAATCAATCTCAATTTGCACACTTAAGATACATAGGTTCGTTATCATCAAAATTAATTATTGAAACCTTGTAAGGCCAACACAATGTTATCTACAAGATGGCGGCTAAAACTGTAGCAGACAGATTGAAGATGGCTCTACTAACTATAATCCATGAATCTCATAGTACTTTTATATCAGGGAGGGTCATCACTGACAATATTCTGATTGCCTTTGAACTATTCCACCACTTGAAGACCAAAAGAACGGGAAATGAAGGTATTATGGCAATGAAGTTGGACATGAGTAAAGCATATGACTGGGTCGAGTGGTCCTTTCTGAAGGAAATAACGCATCTTTTGGGTTTTGCTGAGAGGTTTGTGCAGATTATAATGAATTGCATAGCGACTATAAGCTACAAGATTCTGGTGAATGGACAGCCCTCCCCTCCAATCAAGCCATCCAGAGGACTGAGGCAGGGCGACCCTCTCTCGCCCTACCTTTTCTTAATTTGTGTGGAAGGTCTCTCAGGCCTTCTAAGGAATGCCGAAATAGATGGTGCAATTCAAGGGATAAGGAACTGCAGAGATGGGCCACGAATATCTCACCTATTCTTTGCTGACGACAGCTTATTGTCCTACAAGGCTAATATAGCTAAGGCACAAGCGATCAAGGACATTCTGGAATCATATGAAGATGTTTCTGGCCAACAGGTAAACCTCAGCAAATCTGCCATCTCTTTTAGCAAGAACACTCCGGCTAACAGCATCTCAAATATTAAGGTTGTAATGGGGCTTGATGTTGTTGCGGAACAAGGGAAATATCTTGGTGTACTGTCAACAATATGAAGGATAAGGAAGGAAATTTTTAAACATATCAAAGATCGTGTTTGGGCGGTTATCCAGGGATGGGGGGAGAAATTTCTATCACAAGTAGGGAAGGAAGTTCTCATCAAAGCAGTAGCACAAGCCATCCCAACATACACTATGGCAGTTTTCAAGATCCCTGCAGGCCTTTGTGATGAAATTTCTGGCTTAGTTGCCAGGTATTGGTGGGGAGGCTCAGCGAATGGTTGGAAGATACACTGGAAGAAATGGAATGACCTCTGTCTTACCAAATCAAAGGGGGGCATTGGTTTCAAGAACCTAGAGTGGTTTAACCTGGCTATGCTCGCTAAACAGGGATGGCGAATCCTCAGCGACCCCCTCTCTTGCGGGACGATTCCTAAAAGAAAAATATTTTCCCACTACGACTTTCTTAGAGGTAAATGCGGGGCCTAATTCTTCTTATACATGGAGAAGTATCATCAAGGGAAAGGAGATTCTGAGAAAGGGTATTAGATGGAGAGTTGGCAATGGGAGGAGATTCATGTTTGGAGAGACAAATAGATTCCTAGGGGACACAATTTCAAGGTGATTAGTCCTATGAGTCTCAATGAAGCTGACCTTAAAGTGGTGGATTTAATTCAGGGCAACACGGGGGACTGGAATAGAGATTTGCTAAATCAGCTATTCCTTCCCTTCGAGAGTGACATCATCAGTGCCCTTCCTATTAGCCTTAATAGACCGGACAAGCTCATTTGGCACTATTCGAAGCATGAAAAATGCACCGTGCGACCGGGTTACTACATTGCGGCTGAATTGGGGGAGGAATCTAAAGGGAGCTCTGAATTATCAGCAGTGACAGGCTTTTGGAAAGGGATCTGGTCGGCCAATATTCCAAACAAAGTCAAAATATTCATGTGGCGAGCATGTTTGAATATTCTTCCTGTAAGATTGCATCTTTTTAGAAGAAAGATCATCTAAGACCCCACTTGTGCATGGTGTGGCTAGCATATTGAAACCACAATTCATTGCTTGAGAGACTATTCATATGGTGATCAAGTGTGGAGCCATGTCCCCAATTTAAGGGATTGGTGTCATTTAAAAGGAAGAGAGGATTTTTGCACCTGGGCAGAATTGGTGCACAATAAATCTGACAGGAATGCTTTTGAGCTCTTTTGCATGATCAATTAGCGACTTTGGTTTGAACGGAACTCTAGACTGATGGGTACCACAATGGATAAGACAAAAACGACGGAGGATATTATTCACATAGCGGGGAAAATGTTGGTAGACTTCAACATAGCAGCATCCACCAGAGAGGTGAGATCCCAACAAACCCTAGAGGTAGTGAAGTGGACTAGATCGCCAAGGGATTTCATAAAGCTAAATTTTGATGGAGCACGATGCAAAGATGGTACAAACGGCCTAGGGTTCATAGCCAAAGATGAAGATGGCACACCTTTAGCTGCGGGGATAATGAAACTCTGAAAATCTGGATATTGATCATGTGGAAGCTACAGGGGCAATTTTTGCGTTACAATTTGTGGTGGGAAGAGGGATGCGAAATGTCCACCTTGAAGGCGATTCTCTTGTCGTGATTAATGCTCTCAAATCAAAGGATGAAGACCTCTCCAACATTGGCAATCTTATCGACGAAGGTCGTGAGCTGATCAGTTTTATTCCTAACTTTGAATGCTCCCACATTAAGTGCACAGGCAATAGTGTCGCTCATGCTCTCTCAAGATTAGCACTCTCTATGGAAGGAAGGAAAATTTGGATCTCAACGTTTTCAACTTATATAAGAGATTTAGCTACCAAGGATTGTATATGATTTTTCAAGTATTTATGTATAAAAAAAACAGAAATTCATTTTAATCTTTTAGGTAAAATGATTTAATTCTCACTTCTTATATAAAAGGTTGTGTTTTCTAATCATAACATAATTAGTGAGTGCGTTCGTGTAGTGATGCATCTTTTTGAATCTTTCCTTTTTTCATTTTGAGATTCTTCAATAAAATCGACATCTTTTTCATTTAGAAGATATTGTAGCTTTTTTCCCTTATTTTACTAAATATTTATCATCCATGGAAAGTTCTTCCTCATGCTTAAAAAACGAACATTTTCCAAAATAAAAATCTTAATTTGTTTTTTGTTCATAAGTGAAAAGCAGCAGTTGTGGAAAACACATCGACATAATTTTTAATACAAGAAACGCTAAAATTTGCAGCAAACATACCCTTAGTATATCAAGAGCTAGGAGTGTCCGCTGGACCCCAAAAAACCCATGAACCAATCCAATCCGATCTCTATGAATTGGGTTGATTTGGTTCTGTCAAGTAATGGGTTAGTCCTGGGTCTTAAAAATATTAAATCGACGTAGTTGGTTCGGTCCCCGAGTTGAGAGTTTTTTAAACTTACCAAAGTCGAGACCCGAAAGTAGATATATAAATCTCATAAAATAATTATTTATATTATTTGTGTCCTTAGTTATAGTTAAAAATGTGTAAATTAAAAATAAGAAAAGTGAAATTTAAGTTGCTCATAAAATAAGGCATATATTGTTATTTTTGAATATTTTATTAAAAAAATATTTAATTTAATTGAACTACAATTCTAACCTCAACCAACCCAAGTTATTTGGGTTGAGTTGGGTTGGTTCTAAAATATAGATGTTCGATTCTGTCACGCCCCAAACTCCAGGTCACGTAAAACACCTACAAACAACCAACTCAAGAATACACTCTCAATATAAGTCATACATGTATTGTATATAATCGCCAAACAGCATACATTACACGGTTCCAACACAGGAAAAACATGTTACAACATACATATAACAGAAAGAACAAAAAGGAAGACAACAACTCTTTCACCTCTCCGGCACATCCAGATCAACCTGCGTGACCGGTACTTGAAGAAAAGAAAATCCCACACTGTGAGCCAAAGATGATACATACAACCAACCCTCACACGCCGTAACCATAGATGTAACAACTGGCTCTCACACGCCGCAACCACTGTCCTAACACTGAGATAAAGATCCGTACATAAATATACATTCCCGGGATAAAATCGTATACTATGGGGTAAAATCATAGACCAAACCACGGGGTAAAATCGCATACTTTACCGTAAGCCACGGGATGAAACCGCCGACCACGGATTATACCACGGGATAAGACCGTAAACCACGGGATAAAACCGTAAACCACGGGATAAGACCGCATATTATAGGATAAAATTGAACACTACAGGATAATACTGAACATTACGGGATAATACCAAAAACTACGGGATAACATCGAAAACTATGGGATAACACCGAATCACCACATGCATACTAAACCAGAGTTTAAATGCATAAAGCCATGTACTATCACTACATTACACAAACCACGTCACATGCTACACACGCGACTCACACCGCACCTTCAACCCGTGCAACATGCATCACATGCATCCATTCCTCATATTCCACATAACCATGCCTATAAAACTTCTGTGTTTAAAGCATGCAACCACGGTACACGTAACGATACCAAAACATGTAATTCACTTACATAATCCATGCATAATAAATCACAGTTATAAATGCATAAAGCCAGCTATAAGCGCACATAGCCATATAACCTCAAACCGTGACATCACCCGCCACAAAACCCGACATCCACTCACAGGGACAACCGACAACCCACACAACCAAGCCTAACTGGAAGGCTACACCAAACCCCTCAAACCATGAGGCCATTAACACCACATTTTCTCCAAAGGTGCCACGGGCCCTAACACGCCCTATAACTAACGATGCGCAAGCACCACACACATAACCGTGCTCCGACAACCCGCATCTAACCATACATGCCACCCCCGAGGACGACACGAACACAACACCCAGGATCACAACACAATACCTGAACCCACCGTACAACCAACCGGGAACTCCAAAAAGAAACCAATAGTGTTTCGGTGACTAATCCCATATATCAACCAACCGAGGACCATTGGAACTCCTTCGGAAAACAAAACCCAACCACAAAACCAACAGCCCAGAACTTTAGTCGACTAGACCCAACCCCCAGTCAACTGAAAAACACACTAGAAAAGCCAAGAATTCCCAAAACACACGGTTCAGTCGACTGTCCCTCATGGTCCAGTCGATTGAACCCAAGAACTATGATCCAGTCGATTGAACTTATGAGTTCAGTCGACTGACCAAGCCCAGGACTGTTTTTAAGCTACGATTTCAACCTCCAAGCCTCAAATCGAAGCCTCCAAACTCCCATCCAACACCCTCGGACATACACACACCCAAACCTAACCTTAAAACCACGAAAGGAACACCCGATGCCCGATTCCATCCCCCGAAATCGCTGAAACATGATTTTTAGCCCAAAAACCTAACTTTGAAACAAAATCAAATCTACAGCAATCTAACCGTTAAAAACACACACGTTTACACATAGCACCCTTATACAGCAGTCGTGTCTAGAATCCTACCTCGGTGAGTTGAATACTCGATGCCTCAAACCACGCGCAAAATCAAGCTTCGTTAGGATGAAATTCTGTCTGGATGAATGCGTAGCCCACCATGCCAATAACAAGGATTGGCAGTCAGATCATCAAAAATCGAGCCCCGGGCCCTCGAGAACTTAGAGAGAAAGCAAAGAGAAAAATGAGAAAACTTACTAGAGAAGTTTTGAAAATATCGTTTAAAAATATCTAACTCTAGATATTTATAAGTTTCTAAAATATCTTTTTTTTAAATGTTTCAAAATTCGCAGCACAATGCTCCGCGGCCCTGGGAACCTACTCCGCATACATATCTAACCCCGATCATGCATCAAAAAGCATTTGAACATGCTATAACAAAAACACGAAACGCGCATCGAAACATGCCGAAAAAAAAAACAAGTCAGGGTCTCACAGATTCTGAATTTAATATTTTAAAACCAATTTTGATTGGATTGGTTTTGAGTTGACTTCCAAACTAAATCAGACCAACACTACAACAAAATACACTTTTAGTGGCACAAACAAAGTGTCGGCAAAAGCCTAATTGGGTCGGTAAATGTTTTTGGCAACGCAAAACAGTGCGTCGCCAATCCGTCGGCAAAAGTGTGTCGAGAAAAAGTTTTGCCAATGCACACCCCATGCATGGGCAAAAGTAATAGATTTGGCGACACAGTTGTGCGTTGCTAATACATTGCATTGGCAAAAGTAATAGATTTGGCTACATAATTATGCATCACCAATAAGTTAAAAGCAGTGTCGCCAATACAAAGTTCGTTGGCAAAAAAACATAAAAATTAGATAGATTTAGCACTTTTTCCAATGTCATAGTTGTCGGCAAAAGTAATTATAATATTTTTAATTTTAATATTTTTCCAGCACAAATAAATGTGTCGTTAATGGTAAACTTTTTTCGACGCTTTTATTCATTATCAAATATATATATATTTGTTATTTTCATAAATTATTTTTTTTTTATTTTTTATTTTTTATTTTTTATTTGGTTAAAACATAATTTAGATTTTTCTGTAATATATCATTCAACCCCATTAAAAAAATCAAAAACACATATAATATGTAAATTCATTTCACATACATTCTATTCAAATCAACATAAAATTTATATATCCAAATTTGAAAGATAATCATCAATAATAAACATCTGCAAAATTCAAAAATAATCTTCAATCTCAAAATATATGTAGTAACCAAAAAGTTATAAAAAATTGACATGCATTAAAAAAGCAATCCCTCACCCCATTGTATCCAAATATACTCACTAACTAATTATCCTAATATTCAAAATATACTTCACTCGAGAAATTTTTTGAAATTCCACCTTTAATTTAGCCAAGAAAAGTGGTATCATGCCCTCCACAAAATGTGTCATCCCCGCGTTCGCTTTTTGGAACTAAACCTGAAATACTAGCTGGATCAACGCCTGCTTTTACTGCCAACACTTGTAGAATACTCTGAAATATTTTCACTTGCTTTCGCAAATCAATCACCTCTTGATCAAGCTCGTTAACCTCTGTGGAGGATGAACCGATGCTCTTATGGTTCCTTATACCCTTTAGATAGGCAGACCTCTTTCCAAGCACCTGCATAGAAATCTGTTCTTCTGACAACGATTCAGTGACATCAGGCTGTGATTGCTCAACAATTTTTAAAACCATTTCATTTTGTAATTTTTCAAATTCATAAATTTATAACAGTTAACGTAATAAAATGCACATTGGCCATTTATTAAAATTAAAATACTCGTGCATACATGATGTTGTCGAGCTTTATCATTTATCCACACCTCTTTCCCATCCATATGACGTATATGAGTTTCCTTGAACTTTTCTGTAATAGGTTGTTCCCTACCATTGTTCTTCTTAACCTATAATGTCATTCAATTTTGTTGGTAAGAATACAATGGAATAGTAATAGTTTAGAGAAGTAGACAAATTTCAACAGTAGTTACAAATATTGATGCTCATGATAAGAATAATTTGGAAGCATTGGTATGATTATATTTCACATAGAATCGGACAAACTTTGCTTTATTTGACTTATCCTACAACAAAAGAAAAAGAAATTAATTAATGAAAACAACTACTCATGTATACCATCAATAATAATTAATTTTAATTTATAGTATAATAAAAATCAACAAAATGTACCACCTTTCATTCATCGGTCTCCCACACATTATCAATCATGAATACCCAATCTTCCAGTTTACATGGATGTAGTGGATGGCTTTTGGGATTAGGCACCCGCTTCTCTTTAAGGGCAATGTAGTGCTTGTGTAACTTGCACTTCCATTCAGAATATAATTCTTTACATTTTTTTATCAATAGTATGCCTAAGAACCTCATCGTTCTTATAATCCCCAAATTCAAAAGTTTACTGCAATTTGAACAAATAAATCAAGAGTAAATTAGAAGTACGTGATTACTAATGTGTTAAACAAGTACCATTAAATTCATATTACCTCAACTCTCATAATGATAGACTTCTTGATTCCAAAATCAACCTCTTTCCAACCAGTTTTTCGAACTGGTACATGGACTCGAATTTGTTCCCCGAGAGCAATTGAAAGGCGAGTGGAGTTCTCCCCCTCTATTATCTTTAGTCGACGATTAATATCAACTGGAATAGGACGACCAATTTGTTTCATAATTTTATCCACACGCTTCCCCCGTGTAGGACCTCGTACACGCTTTTTGCCTAAAATGAATATCAACAAAAGTGTTTATTTTTTTTATGCTAGCTAAACACAAAACACAAATGTTTTTTTTATGCTCGCTATGATAGCTATGCACCTAAACAATGATAGCTATGTTTGCTTTATATATGACAGCCTATACATGAACAAAAAACCTAAAACACTCACAGATTGAGCACCCAAACTATGGTGTTGCACCTCAATTGTCATTATCAAAAAGAGAATGAGAAATTGTGACTTAACACAGAACATGCATTGCCAGGGAAATGAGAACACCATTCAGTGATTCAAACAAGCATAAACACAAAACAATTTAGCTCATAGTGCCCCCATCTCAGCACTTTCTCATACTTCACAGTGCCCAACATCAACAAGTAGATTTTCAGGTTTTCAATATAGCATATTTTCAGGTACCATTTCAGGTTTTCAAGCAATTAACAACATAGCAGATTTTCAGGTTTTCAACTTCTAAGATATGGGTATCATTAATGGTTTGAAATGCGGTTCATTTTCTCAGCAAACTTTTGTATGGGAGTGGAAATCAGAAAGTTACATCTTGAAACAGCAGGGACATTATTTTGATGTAAACTGTCTGGCATATTCTCCGGATTCACAGCTCTTGGCTACAGGAGCGGATGATAACAAAATCAAGGTGAATGAAAATTGGAGCACGTTAATGTGGTTTCTATACGAATTCTTAACTATTTATTGATTGTTTCTGAAAACAAATAATTTAATGCTGTTATAACAATGTCTTAATTAGGATAAGCTAATTACAAATATTTGGTTTTTCTGTCTTGTAACCCATAATGTGTATAAAAGAAATGCATGTTTGCATGTGTGCCCTTTCGGAATTGGGCAAGTGATGTTTTTGCCTATTGTTGCTGAAATTATGCTACAGACTTGTGCATAGAAAAGCCTTAATGAATATACTTCGCTTGGCCTGACCTAGTCCCTGTGAACGTTTCATTTATATAAGTTTTTTTTTTCTGCCTTTTGCACTTCTTGTGCCATATGTTAGTTTTGCATATTTGCTATTAATTCATGGTGTTCTAGCATTTGGCTGTTATAGGTTTGGACTGTTTCCTCCGACTAGTTATATAGGTTTGCATCTTTTCTGCCTTTGGACTGTTATAGGTTTGCACTTCTTGTGCCATGTGTTTGTTTTTCTAGTTATTCAAGCAATATTTACCAGTGAAAAGATTCAAGACATTATTCCTTTGGCTACAAATTCAGTTTTGATTCTTGGACAAGGTACGGAGTGGGTTCTTTGAAGAAATTATTCAGTGTCCATTTGACAGATGCTGGTGTTATATAGAATGTGTTTTGTAGTTAGTACAGTTATATAAGCTTTTGAGGTTCATCATACTAGGACGATTTTCAAGGAAACTTTGTCTAACCTTTCCTCTTTCTTTCTTTTTTTTTTTGTTAATGAAACTTTATTGAGAAACTAAGTTTTTTATTCTTCTTTAGTGTGTTACAAACTTGCAGGAAAGATAAACAACAATTTTTTTCCTTTCTTTTGTGGTAGGCACAGTAATAATAATTATGATACCTCTCTGGAATGCAATGTCTGACACTATCTTGATCTGATTAGTTAAAGTTTTTTTCCTTCTAATTTTTCTTCATTTCATTTTCATATTCTACTGTGTGTGATATGGGCCACACTCGAAATGAATCCAGACCATTCATTTGATATGTATCTGCCAATTATAGCTTTGTTAATGTGAGGATTTCCCCATCAGATAGTTTTCTAATTTGCCCACACATTTAGCCTAAAACATTTCAACTACTTTTATGATTTACCTATGAGGTATAGTGAACATTGAGCATCAGCTGGTTTTCTACCTCCGTCTAACTTATGCCAAAAGAAAAAAATATGTATTGCCGTAAACACATAATAATAAATACACATAACAAAACAATTACAGAGGGAACAAATAAAAATATTTAGCATTTGGATAATAAAAAACACATAATAATAAAAAATGTGTATCCCCCAAAGACCTGTATGGCCTTTTGCTGTGGTGGAGAGGGAACAAATACAGAGGGCTTGCATAAAAAATATTTAGCATTTGGATGTAGAGATATGGTAGTGGATTCCATCCTCGAGGTGAGCATTGCTAATCAAAGAAAAGAGAAGGGAAAAGTGTTTACATGAAACCGGGAATATATGTGCTAAAAGGCTGATTGATTACCTGATGAGCACATCTGCATGGTAACGACGTACTGATTGAGTCCAAGTCTGTTTTGTTGTTTTTTTAAAGAGAGAAGTTTTTATCGATTGGGAACACATAATTATGGCAGAATATGAATCCCAAAAACAAGTGTTTAGGCCTGGAACAAGGGAAAAGCCTTTTCTGTACAAAGTAAAGGTTATATGGCAATAATTCAAATCCCACCACACGCATACACTATATTAGTAACTCAGGTCAACATCAATCTGTGAGGGTTCCACAATAGAAACATGTCACAATAACTCAATAATGTGGGTTCCACAATTTGATTGATCTGGCATGCACAATATGTTGACCATGGGTTTGATGCCAATTAACTCAATAATGTGGCAGAACAAACTGACTATTCCTTAGACAAGCTATCAGAAATATAAACAATAGTAAGGAAGGGGCAGAAATCAGTGGATTCATGATAAGTTTCTCCCACCAAAGTTAATATATTGGTTAACCTTACTCTGAAACACAAAAAAAATAATTGGCTTATGAAATTATCTATCGAGCAATGGAAAAGATTAATGCCATTTACTATAAAAATTCACTATATATTCATGAGAGAGAGAGAGAGGGAACCATTGAATTTTTCTGACTAGTAAGGTCGTAACTGCGGGGAAGAGGGGCATACTAAGCTGAGTGAGAGAGCAAATACATCTTTTCAGCAAAAACAAAATAGGTTAAAGGAACGTAACAGACAATCAGAATTATAGGAAGCCCCAAATAAGGGCAGTGAACATAGGTGGTTATGCCAAAGACAGCTTCTTCACACTACGCATCTATGTCTCTACCTCATCACCACCAACCTACATTAAGCTGTCAACTGTGCAAAGACAAATAGAAGTAAAGGGATTATCTGAATATCACAGTTGCTTTCAAAGTTTTGCCTCTTGCACTCTACCACCAAGTAAGGATATGGGAAGAAAAGCTGAAGCGTAGAAAGCACTATCACTCACACGCAAACACACGCATGCAGAGTTCAAACATGCACATTTTACCAACAAGAAGGAGAAAAATGATAAAACATAAAAAAATAAAAAATAAAATAAATCTGCAGCATCATGACCCAACATAACATGCCATCTGGTAAAACAGAAAAGAAGATAGCTTAGTGGCATACCAACCAAACAAAGACATCTGTGCCATGGTCAAGAACCACAGCTGCATCAGACTGCATAGCAAGATCATGAGCAGGTAGTTCCTCAAAAGTGCCACCTTCACGATGCATTAGACACCGAGGTGCTACCATACGAAGAGAAAGATCAAAGGATGCATTCAGAAACAAATTTTGCAACACAAACCTCTCATCTATTGTTGCTCTCATATGAATTGCATCAGAAAAGGTTTTGGCCCGCAGGAGAGTCCTCTTAGCAATAAGAACAGCAGCCACTTCATTTTTGATGCAGAGAAAGAAACAACAAAAATAAAAGCAGTAGCTGTTGAATGTTCATTTTTATTCCTACTTTCACTCTATAATAAAGTTGTATGGCTCTAGGCAGTAGTTGTTGAATGTTATGGAACATCATATTCTGATAATTGTCCCCTTTACAAAGCAGCTTTAAATAAGCAGCATCAGCTTAGTGAACATGATTAACAATTACAGACCTTGCTCCCCTGTTTTATACCATGCTCTGGTTTTCTTCTTTGCCAAGGCATTCCTAACTAACTGAGCATATCTTGGTAATGAGCCATTCTAACTAACTTTGGCAGTCAAAAAATGAAAACAAGCTCTAGAAATAGGCTTGATAAACAAGTCAGCAATTTGAACCACTTAGGCAACATGACAAACAAAGATCTTACTAGAGAGAAATTTCTCATGAATGAAATGATATCACAGTAGGCAGTAATTTTAAAGGCAATTAATATCAAGCAACTGATCTCCAGCCCAATTAATATCACAGTAGGCAGTAATTTTGAAGGCACTAAGAGCAAAATGCAACCCTTGATGTAATGTCCCTTTAACATATCGAAGTAGGCAAATCATCAAGATCCTTCACAGCAACGAGGAATACTACATGTCAAAAGACAATTGTGGCAAAAAAGCTAAGAAAAAATGAAAAACAAACAATAGTTTTCATAATAGCACTAAACCATCTACAAGTCAAAATAGGAATACTACATGTCAATAATCTATATCAGGATCCACATCAAGATCAGGTT
>JAOTRH010028763.1:0-21322 GCA_034768845.1 Heliamphora exappendiculata | reverse complement strand
ACCTTGAGTGTTCAAAATGGGTTAACACTTTCATTTAGGAAATAATAAATATTATCCACATTAAAGAATATTTATTTATAGAAAATGAAATATTAAAATCATCAAAATTAATTAATGAATCATTTGTGCTAACATTCGCGATATCCTCCTCCCTAATTCTCAACTGGTGATATTCTGATATCAAGTCAATCTTTAAAAAATAGCATGAACCCTTTAACTAGTCAAACAAATCGTCAATCCTAGGTATTGGATACTTATTTTCCACCGTTACCTAATTCAGCTTTCGATAATCGATACATAATCTCAAGGACCCATCCTTCTTCTTGGCGAAGAAACCCGGAGCTCTCTACGATGACGTACTTGGGTGTACAAACCCTTTATCAAATAATTCTTGAAGCTGTACTTTAAGCTCTTGCAACTTTACTAGTGCAAAATGATAAGACAACATCGAAATAGGAGCTGCTCTCGAAACAAGATCGATAGAAAACTCTACTTCGCGACTCAGTGGCAACTTAAATAGATCATTTGAAAAGACATATAGATAGTCACAAATCACAGGGGAAAACTCCCCTCGAGCCCTAACAGCGTCATCCAATATGAGAGCAGAGAAGAGAAAACCAAGGTTTCCTCGATTTTGCACAACACCAGGCATGGACACCAAACACTAATTTTGTTCACCCACGAAACAAAAGCAATCACCCTCAGGCATACAAATTGATACCCTTCATCGATCACAATCGATATGGGTATGATAGGTAGTCAACAAATCCATCCCTAGGATGACATCAAACGTGATTATGTCGAGAACGATGAAATCAAACTCTAAACAGTGGCCAACGACCTTTAACTCACAGGATCTATAGACTCGTCCCAACATCACGTTCCCATTGACCGAGGTCTCTACACACAACGTGCTACCTAACAAGTCTATCTCTAAACCCAAAAGAGATGTAAAAGCAAATGATATAAAAGAATGCGATGCTCCTATGTCGATGAGAATACTGACCCATGATTTGTACACTAAGAGAGTACCTCTGATAACTGAGGTAGTCGCTGCAACATTAGGAACAACTGGTGCCTTAGAGAAATTGGGATCTATAAGGACGTACACTCTGCCCTACAATCCCCTGGTCTACCCACCATAGCTCTGCACTACGGGCTATCGCACTGATTGAATTGAGGCACCCCATTCCGTAACCCTGGAAGTCTGAGATGCTAGCTGTTGCTGTCGATAAGCCTGTTGTTCCTGTGCAGACTGAACAACTAGTGCACCTGCTGTGCTTTGTACACCCCTTCCCTGAGGATAGCTCCTACAAAAATATCCCGGCTGGCTACACCGAAAACAAACTGGTCGCTCTCTCCCCTAAGATTGAACGTGTATTGAACTCTAGAATTGCCTCTTCTATAGATAATTCGACGCACGATTCCCTAGTTGCCTGCACCGATAACAAATGAGCTCCCTCCGCACTGACTTCTCTGATGAAGCCACCGACAGTGCGGGTGTAGAAAACTACTACTAATATGATCCCGCAGGATGAGAATTAGGACCGACTGACCTCTGTCGCTTATGCCTGCGCCCCTCATACTGCGGACCACCTCCACCTTGCGGGGTTCTGCTCTCTCTAGTGATGTGCGTTTCATTTAAGGAATTTTCTATAGTGGTGCCTGACTCCACCAAATCCATAAATACGCGCATCTGTAATGCCGCCACTCGATCTCTAATCACGGGTTTCAACCCCTCTCAAACCTTTTTGCATGATTCATCAGTAGCTACAGCTTCCTGTATAAAATGGGACAAGCTGGCGAACTCTGCCTCGTACTGAACCACAGTTATAACTCCTTGGGTGAGAGAAAAAAATTCCTCCCAGTATAGGTCCTTTGAGGACTCAGAAAAGTTTTTTCTAGAAATACTTTGGCGAAAGATGCCCACGTTCCATCCACAGTGGTTCTGGAAAATTTTCACCATTTGTGGGCATCACCACTCAGTTGAAAAGCGAAAAACGCAACCCTCAAGTCATTCTCGACTATCTGTAATGTATCTATAATCCTTATCACGAGCTCTACCCATGCAGTTGCCACCTTGGGATTAGGATCCCCAACAAAGGTAAGAGAGTCAAGACGTTGAAACTCCCACATCGCAACAATTGTCCTTGACTCGGGTACTCTCGCCCTTCCCCTAGCGACCTCGGCTAGCTGACGGATGGGACCCACAATCTTGCTTAGCAACCTTACCCTGTCTACTGGTTCTTAGAGAGCATTAACATCCCCAGCATCAGGGATTGGCACATCCCCCTGGCCTAAACCATGGCTACGGCCTTGACCACGATCTTGTCCTCTTCACGCAGACATCACTTCTATGCGAAAGTAATATAGAACATAACAACATAAGATTTAACTCATCATATTATTACAGATATAAGTCACATAATCATGCTAACACTTAACCATTCAAGATCATATAAATAAACTCTAAGTAGCGAAGAATACCAACAAAAGTGATAAGTCAATTTAGGTGACCCATGCTGATTCCTTGCTAGAAATACGTTAGCTAAACGCATTTCTAACATAACTTCTAAGTTGGTTAATCCAAATGCCCTAAGGTAAGACAAATCAATTATAAGGTCCAACCTCTATGCTCACATACTACACAAAATTCTCATGTTATTTAAGACATTAAACACATGCATGCCAAGCACATGTAACCCTCTTCACAAGGTGATGCAACCTTTTCCACGGCTCTTAGGTATTTGAACTTAGAGCTCTGATACGAAGTTGTTATGCCCCAAAACTCGGGTCATGTGAATCACCCAAGAAAAACCCATTTTGAAATACCAAGATCCATCAAAATCACCCGAGCCAAGAATGTTCCAAGAATGTAAACAAAAGCAAGCTTAAAATCTTTGAAAAATGCACCATCGATGGTTTATTTTATGTAAAAGAACATCCCAAAAGAATAAGGTCATGGTCCCCAAGAGCCAAGCTTAAAAACAAACAAACAAAATTTTTAGAAATTTGCCCAGATTGCTCGATCGATCAAAAGACAACTCGAGTGGTCCCTGTAAGCCCATTGACTTTTCACCCGAAACACAAAAACATAATGTTTTCCATGGCCACTCGATAGACCACTCGAGTGGTCCGTCGAGTGATCTGGCTCTGGACCCTATTTAGGAAACACCATCCTTGAAAGCTCAGCACTTAAACTTTTTTTAATATTTTTGAAAGGTTTCAAGGCACAACCATGCCAATCAATACATGCTAAAACAAGGTTTAAAATCCTCTCTCAAGGCACAAGAGTTGATATAAAGCATAAATCAAACTGGTGATAAATACAACATACAAACTCGGATAACAACCAATCCATGGTCTTTCTCATCGTCATATAACCATGCAAACATCAAAATAAAAACCTCATGGCTTACAAAATATGTTCCTTCAAACTTGAATCATAAAACTTCTTTACATGATCCAACAACAAAGCGATGATAATCACCGATCAACAAAACTACTAGAAACAACAAAAGAGTTTTGTCTTTACCTCCTCTGGGATCACCAAGTTCAATCCACACGATCAAATTCATTTGAAAGTTTTTAAAATCCTACAATGTGAACCGAACCCAATATGAATAGACTAGCATGAAGTAAAAGCATAAATTGTAATCACGAATTATATGAAAAACTCGACATCACAAGTCTTAAAATAGTTTTTCATCCTTAAAATCACAAATTTTCATATACTCCTATAATATTCGCAGTTTATCAAATGTAAACAACATGTGATTTTTCAACAAGGTTTTCACAACCCACAATGATTTCTATGTGCCGACTCTGTTGCACCGGGGATAAAGGCGACAATTATAGACTCTCACCCATTAGCTTAGGTCCGTGATATATAATGACCCGCTAGGCAATGAAAAGTTCTATATAGAGTTACAACAATAAACGTCTCCTACTAGGACAACCACTTCATTTACATGGATTAATCCGAAGGAACGAAACACCTATTTGCGCAAAGTTTTTAAACTTTCACTGAGGAGCAATGTCAGCCCAAGTACACATACATTGTTACGACACATCTATGAAATCACTAAAAATATGTAGCTCAACTACGAAAATATTTGTAATTATACACTGTTAGATACAAAACGTCCAATGGCATTTCGCCACATCATCCATTTAGCCGTGGAGACTAACTCACATTTTCAACATATTTTCACCATTCCAACCGAATAGTTTTAAAATAACGATTCAACCTCAGGGGTTAGCTCTAAATCTCCAAAATTAAGTTTTTACCACTTTTACATAAATCTCTCTGGTTTTCAAAACTTATTCTTTCAAAAACTAAGGACACACGCGTCTACCAACTTTGTAACAAACTATAAAAACACAAAACATACTTTTTGTCCAACCAAATATGGTTTAAACAAAAAGTCTAAAATTTATTGCATTTTAAAATGGTAAAAATGCATATAATCACATGTAGTACCCTTTAAAAATAAAATAGTCTAAAATCTTACATTGGAGAGTTAATAACTCAAAGCTTTAGACACCGACAAAAAACCAAAGTCGTCAAAATGAGATTCCGTTCGAATGAACGCGAAATCCACGACGAGGACATCAAACGAACTATTATCTCTACACCAAAAATCGAGGCCGAACCAAGCTAAAATCTAGAGATAAATTAAAGGATCTAGTTTGGGTTCTCAAGAGAGAGAAAGAAGCTTGTAAGAGAAGTTTTGGTTCAAAAACCAAGGTGGTGAGCTGTCTTATACACACCCTCCGCAGAGAGACCGCTCGAGCGGTCTTTTGACTGATTAAACGGTTCTGCCCAGAAAAACAAAACTATTGTTGTAACGCCCGACAGGACTGGGGTTAAACCCCATATGCGAAACTAAGGCAACACATGCATAAAATATAAAGAAACGTATTTCTCTATAACGATTAAAATGATAGCCAACACCTTACATATATGGGATATAAAAACAAAAGGAACCAGGTCTCACAGCAATGACGAATTTGGGAGCTGCCAAACAAATTCTTGGTGTGAGAATCATTAGAGATAGAACTAACAAGATCTTGAAACTTTTACATGGTGAGTATGTGAGGAAGATACTTAGCATATTCAACATAGACAATGCCAAATCTGTAAGAGCACCCTTAGCTAGCCACTTTAAGATAACTGAGGATCAGTCTCCAAAGACAGAGCTGAGGTAAGACTAAATGAGCAAGGTCCTTTATGTATCGGCTATTGGTAGTCTCATGTATGCCATAGTTTGCACAAGACCGAATATTGCACATGCAGTGGGAGTAGTGAGCTGATATATGAGCAATCCAGAAAAGTAGCATTGGAATGCTATTATGTGGATTATGAGATACTTGAAGGGTACTACTAATACATCTCTATGCTTTACTAGAATAGGCCTGAAGCAGCAGGGGTATGTAGATGCTGATCTGGCTTGTGAAATTGATTGCAGGAAAAGTATTACTGGGTTCGTGTATACTTTGGGTGGTACAGTTGTTTGGTGGAATTTAAAACTGTAGAAAATTGTTACACTTTTCACTATAGAAGTTGAGTATGTTGCTGTTACAGAAGTTGGGAAGGAGATGGTATGGTTACAGGGTTTCTTAAAATAGATGGGTAAGAAGATTAACAAAGGTACTCTTTATAGTGATAGCCAGAGCGCTATCTTTCATGCAGAAAGTCTGGTGTTTTACTCTATAACAAAGCACATACAGTTGAGGTATTTTATAAGCTCTCTTGTTGACAGTTGGTACTTGAAGTTTGAGAAGATTTGTGGAGCAAAGAACCTAACTAACATATTGACAAAAAGGGTCAACATTGATAAATTAAAGCTGTGTTCAGGTTCGGTTGGTCTTCAGTCTTAGAAGATAAAAGAATAGCTCACATAGGTTTACTTGATTCTCTTGGTTGTTTCTAGGCAACAATTTTTCGTGGATATCTAAAGATTTGAAGTGAATTTATTTCAAATGAAAAATTATTGGATGTGGTAAAAAAATTTCATTTTTGGAATAGACAGATCAAGCGGTCTCAAGACCTCTCGAGCAGTCTCAAGATCTCTTGAGTGGTGTGCAGTTTGTAGGAGAAAACGAGAGCACTGATTGACCGCTAGATGTCTGCTCGAGCAGTCTGTGCGGGATTGCACTTTTTATTGGCTACTAAGGTTGCGACAGCCGCAATACTTTATTTATTTATTTTTTATAGTTTTCTTGTTTCCTCTCCCTAAAAGACTTTTCTCTTGTATTCTTTTAAGTACATAGTAAAAGTGTGAGCCTGTAGATATGCACTACTTGCCAAACCTCGATTGTGGGATTGCTATTTTTCTTTCTTCATTTTTCATTCCAATGGTTTGTGCGTTTTTCAGTAATCTTCGATAAAATTGTTGAGACTGTACTCCAATTTCCAACAACAAAAGAAATGACCCGTGAATTTTTACTTTTTGACCTTTCAAAACTTAAAAATAATAATAAAATAATCACCTTTAAGGCAACTATCAAAGAAACTACATTGCAATATGAAGCATGTCCCACCACCACAACTTGATGTTACACACCACCAACTCTCATAGCATATTCCAAACTTTTTAGTAAGAAATATGCAAATTGGTCCAACAGAGCTTAATTACTACTCTATTTCTCTCCCATTTATCTGTCTTTATATATATATATATTTAAAGGCCATACTACTATTACGTAGCTCTCATCAGACCACAATTTTCTCAAAACAATCGACAATTCTTAGTATTCTCAGCAATTCTTGGTGCTGCCATACATGGGTGAAGCCATTAAGGTCCAGTAGGAGCCAATGCCCTTTCTTAACATTTCTAAGTTTTAATTTTACTTCTATATATTTTAATAATTTATAATTTTACCTCCTCCTAACTATGTATTTTCTCTTTTTATGTTTTTTACTCATTTTTTTCCTTTCAAAAAAAAAAAGAAATCCCCACTCTTTTTATATCATATATAAATCATTCATAGTTATCAACATCATTTGGAATTCGAAAAGAGTTGATAAGGAGAAATTGATATAATTAGCTAAATTTTATCCAAACTTTTATAAAATTGAAATATGAGTAATTTTTGGTATATATTCTTGAAGATCTTATCATGAATGTAAACTTTAGTATTAAATTTTTAGATTTTGAAAAAAGAATTAGCAAGCTTCTTCAGATTATGGTTAAAACAAAAAAATAAATTAAAAAGAGCCCTTAGTTTATAGATTTTTAAATTAGACATTAATTTTATCAATTGCAAAAATCAAATTATGTGAACTTTTTACCCCCACTAGCAACAATTATGAATCAATTGATTTTGAGGTATTGTTTGACAATCCGGTTCAAGTTGAGCTTTTTGTCTTTTTGTTTAAATTTCAAAAATTAAAATGTCCGTTTGAAAACTCAAAGCATTTAGTTATTTAACCTTTTTAAGTTTTTACATAAAATAATTTTATATATTTGTTAAAAATATTATAACTTTTATTCCACACATCCATTTCTTCATAAAAAAATGTATTTTTAAAATTTTACTCGTCGAAATCTACTAAATAAGGTCTATATTGAATATAAAATTATACAAAAATAAATTTTAAAAAATTATAATAATTTGTTTCTAATTTAAAACACTTTTAGACTTTTAACTTAAAATCACTTTAACCCAAATTTTTTAACTTATTATTTTTCGACTTAAAGTCATTTTACAGTTAACTAAACAAATTTTTTGCTTAATTGGATTATAAAGCAATTTTACCAAACGCTACCTAGAGTCAATAGAAGAAAGAGCCCAAAGGAGCGGAAATAGTCGTCATTGATTATGGATCCAAGCTCTCGACCTGCTCCAGTCGGTTGCTTCTGCTTTTTCAACAGGAGGAAGACCAGCAAGGGCGACGGCGTTTCGGGGGCAGATCGAGACAGGAGCGGCGGAGACTGGCGGAGACAGAGCGACGAGATGTTATCGGATACGAGCACTTTTTCGGTGAAGGAACAAGAGCGACGGCTGAAGATGGCGATGAAGGAGGAGGAGAAGGCCATTAAGGAGGCTGAGAAGGTGGTCAACTGGGTGAAGCAAGAATCAGCCAGGATGGATGTATCCGCCATTGACAAAGTTCTTAAAGAAAAAGATTATTAGCAGCCCATCAAGTAATCAGTTTGACCTTTCAAAATTAAATTTGTTGGCTTTTTCTTGATTCTCGTTTGAAAAGTTCGATTTGTAGATTAATTTGTACTAATTAATTTTTTTAAATAAGTTAAATACTATAAATAAGCTTAAATTAATAAATCACATAAATAGAAAATAAAACAACCACAATCACACATGAGACATCGATTTTTTACGTAAAAAATCCCAAATTGAGTAAAAATCACGAGATCATTCCGGGTTTAAGAAATCAAACGCTATAATATCGTTTGTTACAAGAGAATCTTACAAACTGACGTTGCACCCACAACTAAATATTTAAAAGCCTACTCCTACCAAATTCACGTACACTAACTTCTCTCCACCAGACTTTAACACTTGAGAATCCTCTCAAGTAAATCTACGAACACGAATAGATCGTTGAAAGTTTGAATGCTTAATGATAGACTAAATTGTGCGAAAACTAAAAAATCATCAAGTTGTAAACTAGCTTGCTGTGAGTATGTAGAACAATATAAGAAACTTTCTGACGGCTAGGTCTTTTATAAAAGAATCAAGAGGCTCACATAACAAGAAACCCTAGTTGCCTATTTATAGTTGCCTGCCCAGCTGCTTATTTATAGTCACTTGCCTAAAATCCTAGCTGCTGCTGTACTTAAAAGCTCTCTCATCGGGGACCGCTCGAGCGGTAAAGATCTGCTTGCAATAATTTGTTGCTGAGTCTAAGATACCGAGAGGGTTGATGGACCGCTCGAGTAGTCTGTCGGACAGTCTGACACTGCGGGCTATTTTTGATGTTTTTTGCTCCTTTTGTATGAACCTACAAATATTAAAATCAAAATTCGAATAAGACAAATGCTAAAATATTAATTAATAAAATAAATAATTTGAATAATCATTTATCATAGATTTGCCAAACAAAAAATGAATATTGCCTAAGGCAAATTTCTAAAAATCTCCCATTTTAACAATTCTGTAAGAAAAAATTACGACAAAAAAAAAACAAAATTCCTCTCCCACAAACTGAACTCCAAAAAAAAATTACAACTTGCCCTCAACCAAATAACAAAATCTGGAATACCTCTATTATATCCCCCTTTTCTAACAAATTGACAAATAAACTCAAAAATTTTTTTTTGAGTAAGGAACATGATTAAATAATAAGTAATAGACCCATTCACAGTTTTATTAACTTAAAACCTCAAAGTCTAGTAAAATTGATAAAAAAACACTCACATAATACAAAATATGCTATATTCATATATGAACAAATATAGTTATAGTAGATTCTATATGAAGCAGTGTGTGTGTGATGTGAAATATTTTCAGAGTTCAAGATCAAATTATTTATGAGATTTATATGGTTGAATCACATTTATTTATCAGAAATTAAGGATATCACAAAATCAAACCAGTTTTAATCAAATTCACTTTATGCTAACTACCCCTCAACTAGAGACTGCAAAATTTTTTTTTTTTTTTAAATTTTCTTTATGCTTTTATATGTGGCTTTCACACTAGTACGAATGAAAAAATAAAGTTTGTATAGGTAGTCATTTTCTAAACAAAATTTTAGCACACTAGTACGTACGAAAAGACAAGATCCGCATAGGTAGTCATTTCCTCAAGCTAAATATACAGAACCAAAAGAAGGAGGGAGTATAAATATTAAGATCAAGTGGACCGCCACTATGTGGTCATTTTGTGACAACTTTAGAAAATTGAAAGTTAAGGGAGACTCATAGATAAATTTGATCCCAAGTGCGAAAGATCTCTGCATTTATCAATGTTTAAATAGTGTACAGAATAAACTCATCTCTAAAAGTATTTTATCCAATATGAATCAGATCACCCAAGAATCAGTGCGGTAGTTAATCTCAAAGCTTAAAATATGAAATTTTAACCAAATAAAATAGTGTACAAAAATAGTACTTAATCATTAAAAAGGTCCCCCACATTTTTTTAAACATATGATCCAAAAAAAAAATTCAAAAAAAAAAAAAAAAACTAAACTCAAACAAAAATAAATAAATAAAATAAACTCAAACAAATAAACCAAAAAAAAAATACAACAAATTAGGAACTACAACTAGTTAAAAAGTTGTCTAGATCACTCTTTCTTATCCAAACAATTTTTATTTTTAAAGGCACAGGTACATGGTTAGAAATTCAATTCGTACATCCCTCGTGCTATTCTAGAGGAGGCTAAAATGATGACTCTAGGCTCCATCACCCGGTTGCAGATCGAGCGTGGGGACTACCCTTATTCTTCCCTGTAGTTCAAAACCCTGTTTGGGTCTGCATTAAGCTGGTCCAAGTGGGTTGACAAAGTAATTTAGAATGATCAATTTCGTCCTATTCTGGAATAGGCTGGTATTCTTTCACCTGTAATGATCTCCTAATCATTTCATACTTGCAGAGGTACTGCAAGTCTTGAATCCCTGATTTTCCAATGGAGCTTGGACTTCCACACTTTTGTAGCTCCTTGGGGTGAATGGACTGTCACATTAGAAGATGTCCATGTTTTGCTTTACCTTTCTGTTCGTGGTAGGACGCCTCATAACCTTACTCACGTATTCGATGCCAACGATGCCCTCATTTCTGAACTTTGAGCTTGTCTTACTCGTACCGCCACCTTTGGGAGTCATTTTTCTTATAATAGTCAGCTGCTGGAGTCACGCCGCTCGTCTACAAAGTCGACCTACGCTTCATGGATTCGATATTTCTTTAAAGATGTCTAGCTCAAGCACATCGAAGACGACATAGTTGAATTTCCAAGTAAAGCATATCAAGGCCATTTGTTCCTCCCTCCCTTCATCTCTCTTTTCCTTTCTATATTTGTCATCCTGAGAAGTCCACCTGATAGTGTTAGCCCTTTTGTCTTCCCTTTTTCGGTCCAATTATCTCGAGGAGAAGATGTCTTCAGGTTTTGTTATTTGAGCGCTTCGCTAGGTATGCACCCCAGCCTCTAACTCTTCCTTGGGTGAAGAGGATATAAGTCACTAGTGTTGATGGTCTCCCTGTCACGCAGGAAGTCGAATGTTCGAGTCCTTTGATCTTTCGCTAGAATGGTCTAAGCACTGCGAAGGAAATCACTCATTTTCTTCATGACGTCAAGGCCTTCGTGGCTTGCCCCTACACATTTTCTCGCAGAGGAGTGGCCTTTTCGAACTGGTACTTCAATTCTTCCCAACACCTACAGTTGGAGACTGCTATTGCTCTTAAAGATGTCCATTTTACAGTTATTTCGATGATAATGCCAGGTCACATCCCTTTCATTACCGAGGAGGGCGTGGGGTTCATTTACTACCGACCCGATCGCGTTATGTGTCAATTTGGTTTCGTATAGACCATTCCTTCACACCCTTTTGAAGAACATTATTACCTCCATTCCTCTGAGCTTTTCATTCGTGGTGTCCTCATCATCACCTTCGAGCTCCCCGTTATCGAGTTACCCACACTGGGCCGAGTTGGTCGACCTATTTCATCTTATACCACATACTGGACACACAATTTGGACTCCTTTGCCAATTTTCCTACTACTGAGCCCTTGGTATATGTTGTGGCTCCTCTTCTCAAATCAACTACATGGTGTAGACTTCCCATTAAGCAGCGCCCTAAGGTGACACGAAGTAGGTATGCGGTGCTGGTAGATGAATCTGGGGCTGCCTTCCCTCTAATGTTGTTAGTACCAAGCCGTTAAGAGCTATAGAGGGTCACATTACAAGGTCAATGGTGCAGGCGTTACTTCGAGCTAATATTTCTACCCAAGCTGAGACTAGAGTACCAGCCCCGTTGCCCACCAAGCGAAAGAAGGAGTGTAACACCCCGACCTTTTTCATAGAAACAATATTATCTATTTTGGGCAAAGCTCTCACGGTTTTGTTCTTCCTAAGAGGTCACCCATCTTTGCATTACTCCAGTGTGAGTACGCTTAACTACGAAATTCTCTTAGGATCTCTACTACTTTGGAAAAAGGACTCGTTGCTATGTAGGGGTCTAAGGTTTTTCCTTTATAAATTAGAAACTCCCTCTCCCTTTTCGATGTGGGATACTAGGATATTACAATCTACCCCCATTAGGACTGCACATCCCCGTGCAGTAGCTTGCTAGCTCCGGTAGCCTGCTAGTCCGTATCGACCCGCCCACTCTATAGGCCGCCCACGTGTCACGCGAGACGATAAGAGCCCACACTCGGAGGTGAGGAGAGTCGACTTTGATACATCTGTAACACTCGAACCCTTCTCATGGCAACGATATTGTCTGTTTTGAGCAAAGCTCTTACAATTTTGTTCTTCCTATGAGGTCACTCATCTTTGTATTGCTCCAGCGCGAGCACACTTAACTGTAAAATTCTATTAGGGTCTTTATCACTTGAAAAAAGGCCTCATTGCTATGTAGGGGTCCAAGATTTTTCTTTTATAGCCTATGAACTCCCTTTCCCTTTTCGATGTGGGATACCAAGATATCACAAGGAGCTCTGCCTCCCTTAAAGCGTCTCAAATGGGCAATGAACATACATTTTTTCACCATTTTCTCATTTTTTTTTTGGAGAAATCACTTACTTTTTTTTAATTTAGGGACCCGCTGGGCCTTCCTCTCGCCCCCTGCTCGATTGCCCACTCCGTCGTCCTTTGTTGATAGTTCGGATGATGAAGTTCCTATTGCTGAACTTTCGCTAGCACGCCGCTAAATAACTCAGCCCATACTTGTCGCCGTGTTTGACTTTCCTTTGCGCTCCTTTCATGACTCGAGAGATGATCATCCTGTAGTGTCCTTACCTTCTGCTGATCTTGGCGTGCCTCCCCTCCCGGGATCGGGTTTTGAAACCTTTGTTGATGAGGTTGTCGTGGATCTGGGCAGGTTGATTGGTTCTAATATAGAAGTAAGGGATGCTGCTAGGATGTCGCCCCTAGCTACCTCGAATCCCTCTTGTACTTTCAAGTATCTGATGCAAACAAGTCGCATGCTGATAGTGACTCAGTTCAATGAGCCAGTACTAAAGAGCTCCACTCGAATGATGAGAGGCTCAACCCAACTACTGTTGCTACTGCTGTGGATGTTTAGGTGGTAGTGGATGCAGTTTTTGTACCTCGTGGCGGAACCACGGCTGTCCCCTCACTTTCTGCAGAAGCTGCCAAGCTATTTCTTGGTCACGAAGTTACTAATGGGGACACTATCCTTATAAAGGCTATTCAGATCACCCAGAGACTTTTGTTCATTTTGGTCTCCAAGGGCTGGTGATGCTGAACACTAACCTGAATGCCCTTGTTTCCTTAATGCGATAGCTCTCAGATTTTTTCGTTAGTGAGATGGACCTAGAGACCATAGACACCGCTCTATTAGGTGTAGCTGACTTGGAGTTTGTAAGGCTGGATTTGTCTTAGCTCCGTGAAAGGTTGGAGAGTGTTCAGGACATATTATTGCATTTTGAATCACTAGCTCGAATTAGGGAGAAGGAGTATTCCTTGGAACTATCAACACAACGTGTTTCAGACCTGACCGTGGCCTTGGAAGTTGCATGCTCGGAGCTAGAAGATACACGGTGGGAATTGGAAGCGGAGCATGCACAGGTGTCTTCTCGTAACCTTCCTTTATAAGGGTTAAATTTAGGAGAAAAGATTTTGAAATATTTGGTGAGATTGGATGTACTTTAAACTTCGTTGTTGTATTTTTTTTTTCTTTTTAGTGTAATAATTGAAAGGAAGGGCAAAGAAAAAGAGACTTTATTGCTTGTCTTTACTACTTTAATGGCTACATGATTCTTTTTGCTTCTTCTCCCCTTCTTTTTTTCTTCTTTCAAGCATAGTACTTCTTGACATACTTAACATTAACTGGCCCAGTTCTGGAATAATCGTTAATTTTGATTAACTTATAATATTCACTGGTATTGCCTTGCGTAATCTTAAATGGTCCCTCCCACTTAGGAGAGAACTTAGGTATTGGCAAGCCCCTCATGACAAGATCTACTAGCTTCCAAACCAAGTCTCCTTCACAGAATCCCCTTTTTTGCACTATCTTATTGTATGCCTTCGCTCTTGTTTGCTTAGTTTTCTTTAAATTTTCCTTTGCTTTGTCCCTTCTTTCCTCCATCGCTTCCAAATTTGCCAACTTGTGGTGTGGGTTCCGTCCTATAGCCAGAGCCATCCTGGCTGAAGGTACTACCAGTTTGACTAGTAATACTGCCTCGGACCCATAGACTAATGAGTAGGATGATGTTGAGGTTGAGGGCCTTTGTGTAGTTTGGTAGACCTACAATGCTGCTGGGAGGTGCTTAGGCTATGCCTTCCCTTTTTCCTCCATCATTTTGCTCAGTACTTTGATCAGGGTCGTGTTTTGTTGTTTCGGCCTGCATGTCCCCTTTAGGGTAGTAGTGTGATGATCTGTGATATTTGATCATGTAGGACTCGAGTAGCCATTGGACCTGTTTATCTACGAAAGGTGTCCCATTATTTGACAGAATGACTCGAGAAATCTCAAACCTGCATATAATGTGTTCTCTGATGAAGTTAGCCACCGAGTCGGCCACACCTTTCTTCATTGGTATTGCTTCAACCCACTTGTTGAACACTTTTATGGCTGCTAGTATCCATTGATGCTCCGCACCTGAGGATGTATTGGTCCAATGAGATCCATGGCCCATGTGTGTAAGGGCCATGAAGTCCTTAGACTGTGCAGGTTCACTGCTGGGGCGTGTATCATGTCTCCACGCTCTTGGCAAGCTTGACACTTTTTGGCATATTTTTTCGCATCTTCTTTTGTGGTAGGCTAGTAGTACTCCTGGTGGAGTAATTTTTGGTATGGTCGAGTTCCTCCCTGGTGTTCTCCCTGATAGGCAATTCTCAATACCTCGTCTACTTCTTCGTATGCTACACATCGTAGTGGGTCCCCTTCTACACTTCTTTGGAACAATTGGCCTTACTCAATGAAAAACCTTATCGACTGCTTCTTGAACCGAGCTGCTATCACTCGATCTGGTGGAAGTATATTCTCTTGTAAGTATTCCCAATATAGGGTTCTCTAGTTAGTTGTAACTTCATAAAGTGAGCATTCCTCCCCGATGGTTGCAGCTTGATAGTGCATACACACTTCCCTTGCAATCGAGCAGCGTCCCTTAACATTTTTGGCCTATAATACCCTTGTCTCTAAATTATTCTATAGAGGCTCACATTTGCTTCTCCACAAGTCTGTTCGTGAATATGATGTAGCTTCAGCTTAGCTTCCTCCTTATCTGCGCACTGGGCTAGCAATCCTCTCGTTGTTCGGTGGTAAAATTCCCCCTCAATTAATGTAAACTGTGTCAGCTTAGCTATGGGGATTGTGCCTTGACTAGTGTGCAATTGTGTGACAATAGGAGATCGTTAGTCTTCCCTAGGTTGGTACTGGTAAAGCCCGAGGAGTGTGGCGGGTTCATGCTTCCTCCTCACTGTCATGGTTGTTGTGTCATCAGATAATGGTAGTTTTGCCCCCAATATGGCTAATGTATCGGGTAGCCATTTGGATGACCTTGGTACATGCTCAAACCTCACATCTTCGAACTTCTTGAGTTATTTTTGTACCGTCATTTTGTATGTTGCCAGAGTAGCTTCTTTTACCCTAAACCCTCCTGTTGAATGCTTCACTACTAGGCTCGAGTCTCCCAGCATCTTCAATTGCTTAACTCTTATACGCTCCGCGGCTAGTAGTCCTATGATAAGTGCCTCGTACTCGGCCTCATTGTTCAAATAGTTAAATTATAGTTTGTAGGCTAATTCAATTATCCTACTCGACTCCTGGTGAGTCAGGACTGCTCCTGCTCCTCCTGTTCCCCTTGTTGCAGCGCCATCAAACTATAGGACCCACAATTCGTTTGGTCTTTCTCTCAACACGGTGCCATATACTTCCCCTAGTAATGTCTCAGTAACTGGCTCGATTGCCTAACTAGGAAACTGGGCCAGCAACTTGGCTAACGCTTAACACTTAATTACCCTTGGAACCTTGCACACTGAACTCGGCTAAAGCCAACATCCACCTAGTTGCCCATCCGATTAGTGCTTATTTACTGAGTAGGAATCTAATAGGATCACACTAGGCCACCACCTCGATTTAATGAGCTAAGAAGTAGTGTCTTAACTTCTGGGTTGTGACCACTAACGCTAAGTAGTGTCTCTTGAATGAGGTGTACCTCTCCTATGGACCTCTTATCTTTCAGCTGATGTAGTATACTGGTTGCTCGATGCTTTGACCTCTTTCATTAGCCGAGCTCTGATGGATTTTGTTGTGAACGTGAGGTAGGGTATGAATGACTTCCCCAAATGTGGCGCACATGGTCTAGGGAGAGACCAAGGCCTCTTTTACTCTGTTGAAAGCCCACTGGTGCTCCATTGTCCACTCAAACTTCGTATTCCCCTTGAGTAGCTCGGAGAAGTGGAAGGTTATCTCTTCCAACGCAGGGATAAAGCACCGTAAGTAAGAGATTTTTCCTAAGAATCCTTTTAGCAATTTCTGAGACCACGGGGGAGGCATCCCCATTATGGATTTAATCTTCTCGTTGTTTGCCTCTATTCTATGCCGATGGACCAGAAATTCTAAAAATTTCCTTGCTGTTACCCCGAATGCACACTAAAGTGGATTCGTCCTCATTTTAAACTTTCTGCACCTTCTGAATACTACCTATAAGTTGGTCAGATGGTTTTGCTGCTTCTTCGATTTCACCACTAGGTCATCCACATAATCTTTAATAACCTGGTGCAACATATCATGGAATTCTGCCACCATAGCCCGTTGATATGTTGCGTTAACATTCTTCAATCCGAATGGCATGACAGTGTAATAGAAATTACCTACTAGCGTTCGAAATGCCATTTTCTCTGCGTCACCTAGTGCCATCCTGATCTGGTTGTAGCCACTGAACCCGTCCATAAAAGAGCATTTTGTGGTCTAAGGGGGCATCTACCAGTGTGTCAATGTGTGGGAGAGGAAACTCATCATTTGGGTATGCCTTATTCAAATCTCTAAAGTCAACACATATTCTGATCTTCCCATTCTTCTTCTTCATTGACACGATGTTTGCTAGCCAGGTCAGGTACTGTATGGGCTTTATAAAGTTGGCCTTCTGTAGCTTTTCAATTTTTGCCTTGATCATGCCTTCTAGCTCGGGATGGTACTTCCAAGCTGCTTGCTTTACTGGTCAAGCATCTAAAAGTACATCCCGATGGTGTGCTTCCAAATCTTCATCTAGTCCTGGCATCTCTTCATAGTTCCAGGCAAATACATCAGAATACTGCCTCAACAGCTCGACTAGGCTCTATTTGAACTCTGTTGCTAGCGTATTGTTGATGTACACTGGATTTGGTGACTGACCTCCGTGCTTAGGTTAACTTGCTCTAGTGGCTTTTGTTGGGGTTAAAGACTGTCCTGTATGCAGTCAGGTGCAGGCTGTGGTAAGATAACTTCGGTGGTGTCAGGGCTAGCTGCTTGAGAGGTGGCGACTAACCCCGCGCATCTTCATAAATAATACACCAACTTTCCTCATTCTCTAACTTTCATAAGCTTTGCTGGTGGCTCTGACTTTGGTTCTCTTGTCCTGCTAGTTGATCCTACCTTTGGTCTTCCTTTGTTCAAGTCTTTCCACTTTGGTATCTTCACTAATCCTGCTTTATTAATAATCAACTTGCTTTTTTATAGCTCGTAAAAAAAAATAGCATCTGCCAGATGGGCCTACCCACAGTCGAACAGCTTCTTCGTGGCCTCTATAGTGACTTCCTTCTCCTGCCATTAGAACTTCATATACTGGTGACAACTGGAGGGCACAACACCATACCTGTGCATTCAGGATGTACCCAGGATAACATGGTAGCTCGTGTCCGCATCTATGATATGGAACTTGGAAGTCATATAGATCCCCTGCAGCTCGAGATTCATTGTAACATAGCGCTGAGTTTTCTTTCTCTCTCCTCCAAAACCAATTATTGTTATGGGTTGGCTGACTATTTTATCCTCTTAGATTCCTATTCTTTTAAATATTTTTCTAGGGATAATATTGATCGAGGCCCCAATATCTAGAAATATACGCCTAAACGATACACCATTTATAACACCAGTAATATATAGAGGTCGATTATGAGGGAAGGGTACCTTCGGCCGCAGTTAGTAAACACTATTGCGTTTGAGGACTTTGTGACTAGGTCGTGCAACTTAAGTCGTTGGCCTCTGCTACGCGCATGATTGCCTCGGTCACCTCCCTTTGGGTCTTTGTCGTGAATCTGAGTTGGTTATAAAATTATTTAAATTTAGGCGATTCTTGCAAGGCTTCAACTAGATTTTGCATGCCCCTGTAATCTGTTACATCATGTATCTCGTCATCTCCTGTCGTCATATTAACCTCCCTGTCATGCTTAGGGAATAGTCTCTTCCTAACATCATTATCCTCTTCACCTGTGAACCTTAGTTGCTTTTCAGCCACCTTCCTCTAAAAAATCCCTCTGAGTGTGAAGCACCTCTCTATGAAGTGAGAGGTGGTCTGGTGATAGACGCAGTAATTCAGCCCCTCTCTGTCTTTCTTAGAGGGAAGGGTATCCACCGGTGGGAACTTTAACTCTTCATCGGCTACCCATTCTTTGACTAACTTCTTTACCATCTCGATACTGCATGGATACGGTGGTGAGTCATTATCTCACCACCTTTTGTTTTTGTTGCCTTCTTTCCCTCTTTTTTGCTTTTATTTGCCAGAGGCTGTGGAGGCCTAAGCCCTGTCACTGCGAAAAGAGACTGGCTTGGTAGGAGGTTTAAATATGTTGTGGAGGTTGTGGGCAGCCTCAATAAGATTTGAGAATGTTGGCAGATTGAGATTGATGAGATGTGCACTATACTCTCGCAAGATCCCTTGAACGCGCATCTGTATTAGGTGAGTTTTGTTGACTGCATCATGGCATTCAACGGCTAAATCCTCGAACCTCTTCACATGCTCGACCTGATCATCTTCAAGCCTCTGTGTCTCTCTGACCAGAGTAAGTGTTGTTACCTTCTCGTGAACTTGGAAGAATTTGGTGTGGAAGTTGTTAACCATGTCTTTCCAAGTGATGACTAAGCCGGGTGCAAGGTAGATGTACAAACTATAGGCCTGATCTATCACAGATTTGGAAAACTCCAACAGACACAGTGTATGATCTCCTCCATAGGCTCCCAATGTCTCAACGAATCTTACCATGTGTTCCCTGGCGTTTCATTCCTTCTATTGAACTTTATGAACTTTAAGGCCGTATATCCTTCGAGGTAAGACACCCTCAACAGATACAGTGGGAAAAATGGCTAAATATCCAGATCTGGAAAGGATAGAAGTTGCCTCTTCATTCTTTCTTGCTGGAACATCGCTTGGATATCTGCGGTCGTAGCGAACTGGGCCTATGCCCCTGGTGGGAAGGGATTCGGATTAACAGAACCCTGCATTGTCATTGGGGATACCTGTGCTTGGGGCCTAGCTTGTTTTACGGGCTATTATTGACCCATTGGGGTCACCTGCGGATTTACAGATACCTTTTTTGCTGGTTTCCTCTCGACTGTAGCATCTACCCGATTGGCATTCGTCACTGTGGCTAAAAGTGAATTAGTCAAGCTTGCTATTGATTTTAGAATGCTGTTCTGGCCATCTTGGATAGCCTGTAGTGCGTCTAAGAATAGGTCATTGAGGTTATTATTGGAACTTGCCTGCTGTTCTGGCCATCTTGGATAGCCTATAGTGCGTCTAAGAATAGGTCATTGCGGTTATTGTTGGAACTTGCCTGCTGTTCTGCCTTAGGCGCGTTAATATGCTCGTTGCTGTTAGAATGACCTTCTTACATGGCTGCTTTTGATGTTGTGTGAAATTCGCTTTGAGTACTGACCATTTACAAATTTACCTTCCCAGTAGAGTCGCCAAATAATGTAGGGACTTTTTAGAATAAAACAATTAATAAATATCGCAAAGGTAAAATAAGTAAAATAGTCAGAAACACATAACAAAGTAAGACAGTGATTGGGTGAAGGAGAAGGCCAATTGAGTTGGAATATTGACAGTTTGAACTGTCTGTACCACGCTCTGTAATTTGATCATCCCAATAAGCAAAACTATCCCTCCTATTTATAACCCTCGAAGGAGTCCGTTGGGATTAGAATAGGACTCCTCATGAGATCTAATTAGATTATGAAAGATGATTTCAGAGAATCAAGGGATTTTATCTAAAAAATCGATCAGTTATTATTTTACTCCAACTCAACTAGATCGGCCAAAAAGTGCCACACAGGTACTCAACCCGTTCGGGATTAGTACCCAACTCACTCGGGTTGAGTGACTCGAGTGGGGTGGGTCCATTTGGTCTGACAAATCCTTTCCTTAGCCACTAAGCCATGTCTCTAAACGTCCCGTGTAGGATTGTACTGCCATTCTTTTTATTGTCTATGATAGTCTCTTGATTCTTAGAGAAATCTATGCTGATATAGTTTGTACTATATATGTTTGGCTTTGTTCAGTTTGTATTTAGCCACATAGTCTGTGTTATGTTATTGTAATTGTAACATCCTGCTCCTATAAGGCACCAAACCTTAACAAAGGGGTGTGATCCCTCCTTAAACTGGCGACCAAAGAGAAAGATAAGGGATAAAGACATTAAGAGACAAAACAAGAACTTTTAAGTAACCACAATGCCTTAATATCAAAAGAGGTATACATGAGTCACTAGGGATTCGCTATCCCAAGGGCTTACATTAGTTCAAAAATATCAAAAAAAAACTTCAAGGTCTAATACATGAAACTCAACTAAAACTAAAACGTAAACAAAAGAAAATTGAACCAAAATAATTCCCAATACCAGAACCAAAACTACTTGACGACGCCTGTGGTGAACCAACTCCTAGCCGTTCCTGGTATCTGCAACCACAGAAGTTACAGGAGAGCGCACTTAACATTATCATGAACAGAAAAAAAAGTTGCTTAGTTAAGGATAACTAAAAACTATTTTCAAAAATAGTTCATCACATTTTTCATGAAAATATAGAAATTGATGCATTTGCTTGAACATGAAAATATCACAGATTATACAGAACCTTCTCAGTATTGCAAACAAAAATATGTTCTTGGTTTAACCGCCACAAATTTAAAATGCATGACCACTTTCTCAAATCTAGACTCAAACCCCAACAATGTCCAAGTAGTCGT
>JAOTRH010028752.1:0-21323 GCA_034768845.1 Heliamphora exappendiculata | reverse complement strand
GCGACTGCTGAGATTATGTGGCTACAATAGATTTTGACAGAGTTACACTTTCCTCTTCGAGGATCTGCCAGACTCTGGGCTGATAATAACTCAGCTATTTATATTGCCACAAACCCAGTATTTCACGAGCGAACAAAACACATTGAGATTGACTGCCATTTTGTCCGTGCAGAATATCAGAAAGGTGTTGTGGCTTTTGGGTCAGTCCCTACAGGAGACCAGGTGGCCGATATCTTTACTAAATTCCTTCCGGGTCCGCGTGTTTCATATTTATGTAATAAACTGGGCATGGTAAATATATTTGCTCCAGCTTGAGGGCGGTGTTAGATATATATGTATCTTAGTAGTATCTTTCTTATTATTCTGTGTGTGTGAGTGTAGGAATGTAATAGTGTGTCCTACTTTTATTATAAATAAGAGTACTCGCCTATCCTTTTGGGTACGCCTTTCCATTACTATTAACATTTCGGTGGCCTCCTTTGCCTTTTGGTTCTATCATTCTATGATAAAGTTCACTTTAAGGGGTAAGCAAGCTTTTGCTATTCATTTATTATTTACTAATGTTGTTATTTGTTTAGGGGTTAATTCAATTCAATGAAAGGTGAAAGAAGAGTACTGTAAGGTTTCCAACATTCAAATTTTTTTTTAACCTGAACAAATTTACACTCACGTAGTCGTGGTAACAAAAATAGAACCTTGGTGATACTAATCACCAAAATCCTACAGAATAGAAAAAGGGAAAGAAAAAGCTCACTTATGACTCCCTCTATACTAATACAAAAATATCTCTGGTTAGTCCGTAGTCCCTTCTTACTATGGTCTCCACCTTCCAAGTTGTCTCCTGGATGCAATAACATTCCCAGTGTACTTTACGGTACCAAGTGTTTAAGGTCAGAGGGTCTCTCCTTTCTCGGTCGGACACGACGAGAGAAGGCTTCGTGTAGGTGGCAGTGTGGTTGAAGTTGAGGTTTCCAACTATCCGAAATATCCTTACTTCGTGTAAGTGGTTGAGTGGCCAAAGTTGAGGTTTCCATTTGCCCGAAAAATCCTTTGCCTTGCCCCACGGTCGATGTGTTTGTTGAAGTGCATTAGGGACATAATCTTCCACCCGCTCTGCACCCCTTGGGGGTACTACCAATTGATAGGTCGCCTGACTCAATCAACGTATCATTGGCACAGGTCGCAAGTAGTAGTAGGATGCCACAAGAGACTTCCATGTGCGCCGCACTAAGGGTAGAACCCTGGCGTCAACCATTGTACCATTTGGGTGGATAGATGGTACTCTGGTGTTGCTCCATCTAGGTTCTATGACCCCAATGTTGCCCTTTTCGAATCCCCCCTGTGCAAGGATGACTTTGCCATGAGTGTCATCTTCTTCGTCATCTAGTTATGTCTCATCATCCGCGTCCCACCACTCATTTGAGTCATTGGGTGGGTCCAAGCGAAGGGCACTGCACGAATGGGACCAAGAAGCAGGGGAGGCCACCGAAATGCTCTAACCAACTATAACATCCCTCCCAACGCAAGTAACAATAATGACCTCGACTTGGCCGAACTTGTGCAAGCTATGAGGATATTAGCAACCAACTTAAACTATCTACCACCTCGAATCCAACTTGACTGCACTTGGGTGTTGTAAGAATTCAGAAGACAATGACCCCCAATTTTTACTGGCGATGCTAACCTTTGTTTGGAAGAAAGATGACTACGATAGATGAGAAAGATGTTGGAAACAATGACGTACCTAATGACGCGGACAAATTGGCTCTACCAACTTACTAACTAGAGGGCGAGGCTGATTACTAGTGGGAGATGACGAAGAATACCGTGAACACGACAACAATGATCAAAGAGTTTTTACTACTCTTTAAATTTGAAGAACTCTTCTTAGTGTAATATGCTACCACCAAACTGGACATGATCAAAGAGTTTTTACTCTTGAAACAAGGGAAGCTCATTGTCACACAGTACGTTTTAAAGAACTCGAGAGGTACGCCCTGACAATTGTGCTTAATGAACAATCTAAGGCCATGAAATTTGAATGGTACACGAACCTGCCCTCAAGGGAAAGATCGCGGTAATGCAGTTCGCTACATCTGCCCAATTGGCACCGGTAGCTGAAAGGGAATTGACAGATTCCAGAAGAATCTAGGATCAATAACACAAGAGTGGGACAACGCAGAAGGGGCCAATTTGAACCAATCGAGGTGCAGTACCCCAAAAACCCTACTCAAGACCTCCACCAAACAACAAACAAAACTAAGAAGGCGGGTATTGGGATAGAGTTATCGAAGAAATGTTTATGATGCGGATAGGAAGGATACTACATTTGATAAGGCCCGCAACAAGGGGGGATTATACCCCAACACTGAGGGAGCTGGTTATCCTAAATCAACTAGCAAGGGTTTTGGATCCTCCTATCAACAATAGCAGAAGATGGGAAACACCAAGAGGAAGAACAGACTGACCTGTGATACTTCATCTTACATCGGTGGGAGATTGAAACTTAATATAAAAAAACTTGTGAGATACTATTAATGACTTTGCTTAAGCATTTTGCATTGCGTTATTAAGCTCTTTATTCAAGTTATTAGGTTAGTGATTCACTTAGGTCGTTACAAATGGTATCAGAGCCAACACTGATTCCCATGTAGGTCTCTGCGGCAGTGAGGATAGAGGAGTAGAGGTTTCAGAGAGGGTTAGAGGCTCCGCGATTGTATACCTTTTGTCCGCTAATGGGTTGGTATCCACAATCCAACCAGGGGAAGAACTTACGCCACGCGACAAAGGTGTCGCGTATTTGAGTGGGAGATATTGTGATATCCCATCCCACATCGGTGGGAGATTGAAATTTAATATGTATAAGTGAAAGTATAAAGAAAGTAACTTTAGGGTTTTTGGAGAATGAGAAGTGAAAAGATGAGGAGAAAAAATTAGGGTATTGAGAACTAATCAGTCCCTTCTCACTAACATTTATTTATATTAAAAAGGAATTCGACACAATGACAGAAATACTTTTAATACAAAAAAGAGAAAGACTAGCACTCCCCCTCAAACTGGAGCATATAGGTTAAATATGCTCAGCTTGTGGAACATAAGTAAAGAATGACAAACGAGCCAAGGGCTTGGTTAAGATATCGCTAATCTGATCGCCTGAACGAATGTAGGGAGTGACAATTTAGTTTTGCAGTAACAAGTCCCGGATGAAGTGACAATCAACCTCGATATGCTTGGTCAGCTTATGAAAGACAGGATTATTGGCAATAAAGACTGCAGCTTGATTATCACAAAACATTTGCATTGGAGCAGGAGTAAGCCCAAAATCAAGCAGGAGTGACCGAACCCACAATTGCTCGGAGGTAGTATATGTCATAGCACGATACTCAGTTTCAGCACTCGAGCGAGTGACGACGGACTGTTTTTTACTCTGCTAGGTGACAAGATTACCACTAACACAGGTACAATATCCCAAGGTCGATCGCTAGTATCCCAAGGTCGATCGCCAATCAGAACGACTATCGGCCTAATCAGCACCACTAAAGCCAACAATAGATAAAGTTGTTGCGGGGCGATATAATAAGCTGCGACCAGGTGCACGCTTCAAATACCGCAAGATACGACAAATGACGTCATAATGAGACTGATGAGGGGAGTGCATAAATTGACTAACCACTCCAACAACATATGTAATGTCGGGACGAGTAACCGTGAAATAAATGAGTTTTCCAACCAAACGATGATAGCGGCCAATGTCAGAAAAGAGAGCACTAGCCTCGGTATTAAGCTTGACCTTGGAATCTATAGGAGTATCAACCAGATGAGCACCAAAAAAGCCAGTTTCAGAAAGAAGGTCAAGGACATTTGCGTTGGATAAAGAGATGCTGCGAGTGGATCGGGCAATTGTTATTCTAAATACTGTTTCAAGGCGGCAATACTAGCCGAATCATCGCCTGAGATAATAATGTCGTCAACATAGACAAGTAACACTAGTAGCAGCCGAAGAATGATGAACAAATACTGAGTGATTGGATGAGGAACGTCGAAAACCATACTTAAGGACAACAGAACTGAAGCAATCAAACTTGGCAAGAGTTGATTGCTTCAGACCATATATAACCTTGCGTAAGCGACAAACAAGATTTTCACAACCAGGCACAATATAGCCAGGTGGTTGAGTCATATAGACTTCTTTTTGTAGATCACCGTGAAGAAATGCGTTCTTAATATCAAGTTAATATAAAGGCAAAGAATGACTAACAACAACTGAAAGGAGAATGCGAATAGAATTAAGGCGAGCCACCGATGAAAAAGTCTCAAAGTAATCAACTCCATAAGCTTAAGTGTAGCCTTTGGTCACGAGGCGAGCCTTAAGACGTTCGATAGACCCATCAGGAAGATATTTGATGGCATATACCCACCGACAACCAACAGCTTGTTTGCCTGGAGGAAGAGGAGTAAGCTCCTAAGTGCGATTCTGATGAAGGCCGCTCAGTTTTTCATCCATAGCTTGCTTCTAGCCTGATATAGACAAAGCCTGCTTATGAGAAGTGCAAAGAGAAACAGTAGACAAGGCAGTAACAAAGGAAAGAAAGCAAGAAGAGATATGAGCATAGCAAACAAATTGAGCAATAGGGTGCTGAGAACAAGTACGTTTACCTCGATGTAATGCAATGGGTAAGTCATCATCACGAGGGTAAGTCATTATCACGAGGGGCGAGGGGCAAGGGGCAGGAGCCTTTGACTGAGAAGATGCAGAGGTCGGGCCAAAAGAAACAATGGGCCGATCGTGAGAGCGCTAATATACCTGCAAGGGGCGGCCAGAGGAGGGCAACGACATAGGAAGAGGTAAAGTCGAAGACTCTACCTCACTTCAAGAAAGAAGGTCAGAGGATAACTCTTGACTGGAAGAGGAAAAAAAAGTAGACTCAAAGAAGGTGACATCAGCACTGACAAAGTAGTGACGAGACTCCGGATGATAACACTTGTACCCCTTCTGAGTCCTAGAGTAATCGAGAAACACATATTTATGGGCCCTGGGTGAAAGCTTATCAAGATCGGGATCAAGAATATGGATAAAGGCAAAGACTCAAGGAGTAAAAGACAAAGGAGATGAAGCAGGGTATAAGAGGGAGAACGGAGACTGCTGACGAAGGACAGCGGAAGGCATATGATTTATGAGATGACACACAATAAGAACAGCGTCACCCCAAAAATATTTCGAGACATGCATGTGGAAAAGTAAGGTACGAGCAACATTGAGTAAATGACAATGCTTTTGTTCAGCAACACCGTTTTGCTGAGGGGTATGAGCACAACTAGTTTGATGAATAATGCCACGATCATCACGAAAAGAAGTAACAACAAATTGCATGTATTCTAAGGCATCAGATTGAAGAACCTTAATATGCCGACCAAATTATGTAAAAATCTCATTATAAGAACGGCGACTGCTGACGAAGACTGCTGACGGTGACTGCTGACGAAGGACAGCGGAAGGCATATGATTTATGAGATGACACAATAAGAACGGCATCACCCCAAAAATATTTTGAGACATGCATGTGGAAAAGTAAGGTACGAGCAATATTTGAGTAAATGACAATGCCTTTGTTCAGCAACACCGTTTTGCTGAGGAGTATGAGCACAACTAGTTTGATGAATAATGCCACGATCATCACGAAAAGAAGTAACAACAGACTGCATGTATTCTAAGGCATTATCAGATTGAAGAACCTTAATACGCTGACCAAATTATGTAAAAATCTCATTATAAAACTTAGTGAGAATATAAGGCAACTCAGATCTATTTTTCATCAGAAAAGCCAAGTCATACACGAAAAATGATCAACAAAGATAACAAAATACGAATATCCATTAACAGTAGAAGTTCGAGAAGAACCCTAAATGTCCGTATGGACTACATCAAAAAACTCAGACGCAGACTATGACTAGAACGAGAAAATGAACTACGGTGATGCTTGCCGAACTGACAAGCGTCACATTCTAAACTAGATACGGAAGGCAACGATGAAATAGACAACTTCAATTTGTCCAAAGATGGATGACCATGGCGAAGATGCCACTGAAGTGGAGAAACAGAGGCACTCAATGCAGACATAGGAGAACGAGTGGGTGATGTCGTATCCAAGTAGTATAGGCCATCTTTTTCATGCCCCGAACCAATCATCTTCTGAGTCTAGAGGTCCTGAAACACACAAGATGAATGAGAGAAAGTTATAGAACAATTCAAGGTTTTAGTCAATTGACTAACAGATAGCAAATTGAAAGGAAAATCGAGAATAAAAAGACTTGAAGATAAAGATAAAGATGAAGTGGGATGAAGTACACCCTGCCGATTAACCGGACGAGATGAGCCATCTGCTAAGACAATATGATGGTGAGTGCGAGTCAAATTAGAAAACAATGAGGAATTACCAGACATATGAGAGGTGGCACTAGAATCTATAACCTAAGTAGGAGAAGAAACAGCAGCACATGCAATAGTACCTGAGTTTGCTAAAGTAGCAATAGAAGTGGAAGGATAAGCAGTGCGCAAAGTCTGAACCAACTCACTAAGCTGGGTGGTGTCATGAGAACTAGATGAACATGTATCCGGACTGCTGGAGGAGATAGGCTACGAATACTGGAGTCCCTTCAGTGACATGATGAGTAGAACTAGGCCATATTTCTTCCAATAGTATGGTTCTGTATGATTAGTACTACCACAAGGATCACACTTCCGATCACCCCAATTACCAATACGACCACCACCACGTGAGCCTGTAAGAAAAGCTGAAAGTATTATTGCAATATTACAAAAGGCTTAATTTATAATGAAAGACTACATAAAATATACAGGCTATAGAAATTTTAATAATGATAATAGACTAATTAGGAAACTAAATCACAATAATGAAAAAATATCAATAATAATGATAGTATATTCTGACAATCTCAATAATAGAAAAATTTCTCCAAATATATTCTCATACCCCCCTCAAACTCATGATGTGAGCCCGGTGAGCAGTGAGAGTTTGTCAAGCAGGAACAAAAAATGAGCCGAAGTGTGAGTCTTGATGAAGAAATTGGCAAGCTATAATGATGAGGAGACGAATGGGAGATCAATTGTACCAAGCTGAAGATGTTGATGAGCAAAATAGCAATCAATCTCTATATGCTTCGTACGTTCATGAAAGACAGAGTTATGAGCTATCTGCATCGCATTCTTATTATCAAAGTAGAGAGAAGTAGGAGAAGAGAGATAGACACCCAAATCAGAGAGGAGCCAATGGAGCCAAACAATTTTGGCAGTAGCATGAGCCAAGGCACGGTATTCACCTTTAGCAGTAGAACGAGTAATGACGGATTGTTTTTTACTTTTCCAAGAAATGAGTCACCAAGAAATATACAAAATCCAGTAGTGGATTTGCGATCAGAGATATCACTAGCCCAATCAGCATCAGCATAAGCCCGAAGAGTCAATAGTGAAGACGAAGAAATGAATAGGCTCTAAGAAATAGTGCCACGAACATAACACAGAATGCGAAGCAGAGTTGCCCAATGAGTGGAGCGCGGAGTAGAAACAAATTGTATGGCATACGCAATGTTAGAACGAGACACAGTAAGGTAGACCAGACACTCAACCAGCTTTCGATATACAGTGGGATCCTCAAGAGGAACGCCATCAGAAGGAAAGAACTTAGCATGCAACTCAATGGGAGTATCCACGACTTTATCATCAGTGAGATGAGCACGATGGATCACCTCAGTTGCATATTTGGATTGAGAGGTGATAACCCATGGGGAAAGAAGTAACCTCTATACCAAAAAAGTATCGCAGAGGACCTAAATCTTTCATTTCAAATGCACGAAACAAATACTGTTTTACTTCAGAGATAGCAGTAGAATCAGAACCAGTGATGATCATATCATCTATGTATAATAACAAAACAACCAACCCAGTAAAAGTGTGGTGGAGAAATAGTGCAGAATCATGAGAATTAGGCGTGAAACCAATCTAAGTAACCGTAGATTGGAAACGCTTATACCAAGCACGATGGGACTACTTCAAACCATAAAGGGCACGCTGAAAACGACAAACAGTACCAGGAGGATGAGGGAGACATGGAGGACGCATATAAACTTCCTCATTGAGATGCCTATTGAGAAATGCATTCTTAACATCTAACTGGAAAAAAGGCCATTGACGAATGGTAGCAGCAGAGATTAGTACAGCCGTTGTGTTGGAAAATCAACGACGCTTGTGAGGATTTGCATTACAACAGTATTGCATTTAAACTGTTTTGGAAACCTTAACAGCCAATAAGGTTTTTATCGGCAGGCAGTGGAACCGAATCCCAAGTACGAGTCTTCTGAAGGGAAGTTAATTCTTCGTGCATGGCATTGATCCAGTTTGGATTAGTACAGGCTTTCTTATAAGACTGAGGCTCAAAGTAAGTATGAATAGCAGATAAAAAGGCACGACAAGAAGGTGAAAAGCAAGTATTAGAAAAATCAAGTCTTACTGGTGGAGTACGAGCACGCAAAGGATAGTGTTGTTTAGGGGGATCAAGATCCACAAAGACAAGTGGAACTGTGTCAGAACTAGTGGATATGTGTTGAGAAGAGGGAGGCAGCCAACGAGAATAGACTAATGGGAGAGACAAAATAGCAGAAGGATGAGACTGAGAAGAAAGGTTAGAAACGTCAAGAGTACGAGTAAACTCATCAGAAGGCACATCATCCGGAAAAAGGATCAATAACAATAAGATCATCTTTGGGAAGAGGGGCATATTTGGATGGCAGGGTAAAATACGAGAGACGTAAAGGCGCTTAGTACAGGATCATAACACCAATAGCCTTTTTGTTGAATACCATAACCCAAGACGGCACAAAGAGCAAAACGAGCACTAAGTTTATTCCGTTCTCTTTTGGGAAGAAGGACAAAGCAAACACAACTAAAAACACGTAACAAAAAGTAATTGAGAGGGTGACCCATCAATTTTTCATAAAAAGAAATGCCAGAAAGAAGAGGTGTAGGCATGCGATTAAGAAGATACACTGCAGTAAAAACTGCTTCTCCCCAGAAAGTGGCAGGGATAGATGATGAAAGAAGAAGGGAGCGAGCTATCAAGAATATGATGATGTTTTCTTTTAGCTTTACCATTTTGGATAGGAATGTCGGAACATGAAGATCGATGAATAGTGCCAGATGCAGCTAAGAAGTCAATAAATTCGGTAAGAAAATATTTCCCACCCAAATCAGAATGGATGGTCTTGATAGTTGTAGAAAATTAGGTGTAAACCATGGAATGAAATGTGCGATAAATACGAAAGAAATTTGATTTGTGTGACATTAAATACACCCAACAAAACCGACTATAATCATCAATGAATGAGACATAATACACGGACCCTCCTTTTGTTGCAATGGGCGAAGGACCCAACACATCAGTATGAACAAAGGAGAAAGGAGATGTAGAAAGCGGAGTACTATTAGGAAAGGGTAGAGTTTACTTTTTTGCAAATTTACAATTACTGCATTTAGAAGTATCGTTGGCAGAAACTTTACCTAAGTAACCAAACTGAGCTAACTGTTTTAAGCGGTCGCTAAACAGATGACCTGATTGAAAATGCCAAAGGTAAAAAGGAGAAGAGTGTTGATTTAAAGAAAAAGAAGATAAAACTGTAGAGGAAGAACCTAAAGGCAAATGCAAACTTTCCAACACATATAAATCACCAATCTTACGCCTTGTCCCAACCGGTTTCTGGGATGTCCGATCCTGAACAACACAACCAGAGGAAGAAAACACAACGTCAAAACCAGAGTCAGAAAGTTGATTAATAAATAACAAACTAATAGTCAACTGGGGAACATAAAAGACATTAGGTATAAATAATGAAGTGGATGAAGAAGGAATAACAGAATCAATAGAAACAACCTGCATAGAAGCACCATTGACAGTAGAAATAGAAATTGGAGAAGTGGGGGAAATACAACGACTAAGATTGGACAAATCAGGTGTTATATGATGAGAAGAACCAGAATCAAATATCTAAGTAGTGAAGGAAATACCAGTTAGATAAGAACTATACAAACCTGAAGAGAACGTAGGTATAGTAGATGCATGAGATTAGAGCCCAAAAGGTACCTGCATGGTCTGTGGTATGTGGTCTAAAATTGCCCAAACTGAGAATGTATTAAGGAGATTGAAGCACCACTAAATAGCGAGAAAATCCAAATCTCATGCCAAAATTCGTATCTAAATTCTCTAGTCAAAAGAGAAACTCATGCTTATTGTGAAGAATTTTCATGTAATCTGGTACTATAACTTGTAATTTTTCATCAGCTAAAGCACAGAAAGCAAGATCCAATAGTACCAAAAACTAATTCCAAAGCTAATTCCAAATAGTACCCAAAAAAAGAACCAGAAGCCAAACAGTGCCAAAGAAGAGCAGGAGCCAAACAAGGAATAGGAATAAGGAGCCAAGCAGTACCCAAGTTTGAATAAACTAGTACTGCCAAATAGTGTCAATACTGATACTGGTGTTGTTGCCGGAGGTGGGTGAGGTTGCCGGAGAGGTCGCTGGAGGTCGGAGAGGTTGCCAGAGATCGGTGAGGTCGCCGGTGAGCTAGAAAAGGTTGTCGGAGGTTGGTTTCGAGGCCAAGGGGTTACCGTTCGAGGCCAATGGTGTGCAGATCTAGGATTCAGTCGGAGAAGGAGAAGGACCAGGCTACTGCGAAGAGGGATGCTGTTGTGAACTAGGGTTTCGGTCGGAGAAGGAGAAGAGTCCGATGAAGTCTTCGGTGGTTGTCGGCGGCGCAAGGGAGGTTGACTGCGCAAGGGAGGTCAACAAAGTCAACGAAGTTGTCGGTGGTTGTCGACGCACAAGGAGAAGGGTCCGACGGAGGTTGTCGACGTTGTTGTGAACTAGGGAGGTCGACTGTGACTGGTTTTTGAGGAGTGAAGGGAGATCGACTGCGACTGATTTTTGGCGATCTAGGGTTTTGTGTTGCCAAGAGGGAAGGCGACGAAGGTGCAGGATGTTGCGACTGGTTTTTTTTACTGGAGGGAAGGGAGGTTGACGGCTTAGGGTTAGGGTTTGTAACCTTGCTCTGATACCATGTAAGAAAGCTAAAAGTATTATTGCAAATTCAAAGGCTTAATTTACAATGAAAGAATACATAAAATATATAGGCTATAAAAATCCTAATAATAGTAGTAGACTAATTAGGAAACTAAATCACAATAATGGGAAAGTATCAATAATAATAATAGTGTATATTCTGGCAATCTCAATAATAGAAAAATATTTCCAAATATACTCACAAAGCCACCCCTAAAAAAATGACTGCCGCAACCACTTTGACTGTTACTACGACTGCCACCAGTAGAGACTAAAGCTGAAGCCTCAGAACTAGGAAGAGGAGGGTGCGAGACAGTGGACAAATGGCCCAAAGATGAACGTTATAGCCGAAAATATGCATTAGCAGCTGCAGGTGAAGTCTCACCGGTAAGGATGTGATCTTTGAATCCCCACAAGTCAGAGTTCAAACCAGAAAGAAGAGAGGCCACCATAAAGTCCTCCTAATGGCGTTGCTGTTGCACTATATTTGTAGTGAGAGGACAATGTTGCAACAGTTGATCTCATAAACTCTTTAGATTGTCATAATATTTAGCTAAAGGCGTGCCAAATTGTTTAGTGTTGAAGATTTGTTCATACAGTTCATATACGCGAGAAACTTTACTCTGAGTAGATAAAGAGTCAGCAAGAGAGTCCCAAATCTTCTTAGATGTATTATAAAACTCGACAGTAGTGACAATATGGGGCTCTAAGTTATGGCATAACCATCCCATAACGACTTTAGATCTAGATGATTCCAGGCATGGCGACTTCAAATCGAGAGGATTCAAGGTCCGTACAGCCGGCGGCGTTATGCTGATGTCATCGTACGGCAGATGATGTCTCAGCACGCCGTTTCTATCTCACTGTGCGTTTAGGCTAATGGAACATATGTAGAATTAGATCTTTTGTTCTGATACCAAGTGAAAGTACAAAGAAAGTAATTTAAGAGTTTTTGGAGAATGAGAAGAAAAAAGATGAGGAGAAAAAATTAGGGTATTGAGAACTAATTAGTCCCATTTCTCTAACATTTATTTATATTAAAAAAGAATATAACACAATGACACTAATACCCTTAATACAAAAAAGAGAAAGGCTCTAACAGTATATAAAGAAACTTGTGAGCTATTACTAATACTCTTAATATAACAAAAAACTTGTGAGCTATTACAAATACTTTTAATACAAAAAAGAGAAAGACTCTAACAGTATATAAAGAAACTTGTGGGCTATTATTAATAACTTAGCTTAAGTATTTTGGGGGCGTTGTTAGGCTCTTTATTCAAGTTATTGGGTCAGTGGCCTTCTTGGGTTGTTATAGATCTATCAGTGATCCAAGGTACGCATATACTTTACAATTCCTAGGTACAAGACTTATTCGACTTAGGCGCATCACACTCTTTCATATCAACTGCTTGTGTTGCATGTTTAAGCCTAGAACACGAGCCTCTAACAACAACGATGAACATCGCGTCACCTATAGGGGTTTGTGTCCGAGTATAATTAATTTCTAGATTCTGCGAATTAGAAGTCTCAGACTTTCGACCAACATGCGACCTTTGAATAATCAAGATATCTGACTTTAACATTATCCTAGGCATTCAAACCATAGAGCCCTAATTGATTGTTATCCAAAAGAGATAACGGCTTACACTTAGGATCCAAGGTACGCTTGTACTTTATAATTTTTGGGTACCAGTCTTATTCAACTCGGGTACATCACACTCTTCATATGAACTTCTTGTGATTCATATCAACAGGTTGTGTTGCATGTTTAAAAGCCTAGAACACGAGCCTCTAAAAACAACAATAAACGCTGCATCACCCTTAGGGGGTTGTGTCCATGTATAATTAATTTGTAGATCTTGCGAATTAGAAGTCTCAGACTTTTGACTAACATGCAACCTTCGAGAAATCAAGATGATAGATTTTGACGTTATCCTAGGCGTGCAAACCATAGATCCCTAATTGGTTGTTATCCTAAAACGATAACGAACTGCACTTAGGATGGAACACGGTTTTAGTTTAAGTGGGATAAACCGGAAGGCCCCAGATTGACACTTGATGAAGAAACTCAATCTGAGTCAGAATGGAAACAGAGTTAATCAAATCATGGGTAATGGAAGGGATATGAACTTATTGAAACTAACCTAAGATATGGCGTATGGCCCTTAATAGAGCAGAATGGTGTAAAAGAATTCATGTAGCTGATCCCAATTGATTGGGATAAAGGTTTGGTTTGAATTGGTTTGGTTTTTTCCTAATGCCCAACATTCAATATAGTACATTATAACCCTGACAATATGGGCAACATTCTATTCACTCTCTCCATCTGGATAAATAGTTGACCCAAGACATATAAAATGATCACTTTTAGGTATCTCCTACAACGAAAAAAATTTCGTTTCATTTCCATTGAAGGTTGAGAAGTTTTCATTTCATAGAAAATCGATAGAAAACATTAGCTGAATATTGAAATCTAATGTTTCTATCCAAACGGATCAAAACACACCGAAATAGATCGAAATAATGAGTTCTTTTTACACTTGTAACATTGTTCATTTGTATTTTTCTTTTTTCGTTACAAGGGAGAGTGATTTGAGAACAATTAAAAAAATCTTAAACTTCTAGTGAATATGGAAAATTAGGAAAGAGAAGAGTAGAGACGACGATAAGAAGATAAAGCAAACATGATTAAACAACTTATTCTCTTTCGTTGTTACCACAGAGCACTTTTTTTAAACAAATATTGTCACTCATATTTTTTGTTTCCTTGTAATCTTTGTTGTTGCTACTACTACAATTTTTCACCTTTTTTTATTTTTATTTTTTATGTTTGTTTCCTTTTAGTCTCCACTCTCTACATATATTTATGTAGCTATGAGATTTTGGCGTTATTTTTACTTTTTCTTTTTGAGAATTTTGGTATTAACACCAATCCATTTCTAGTGTAGTTTCTATAGGGTAATACTCTATAGGGTAATACTTTTACAAGAATATATGGCCTTAAACATGTTTGATAAACATGTTTAGTATATAGGGTAATACTCTTTGCCGAAGTGCAAGCTGAAGCAACATTTTAAAGGCTTTTGTTGAAAAAACGGAATGCTGAACGTGCGGTAGTGGCCCTTGAAGATGGCTAGTTGACTAAATACTTGCTCTTATTAGCATGACTACATGAGTAGTCACACTAGAAGGTGAGGATTAATTATTTTAAAAAAGGTTGCTCGTTAAGATAACAATGGCTCATGACTGTCGAAGCAGTTTTTTGCATTAAATTCCCCAGTGAAATCATTCCATAATTCATTGGATGCAAGAAAATTCTGTGATGTAATTATAATTTTTTTAAACTTATATAGAATTCTTCAGAAATCACTCAATTTGCCCTATAAACACTTCTACAAGATCATGCTTCTTTAATATCATCACACTTGCACTGATTGCATGATTCAGTGAACCAGAAGATCAGGGTGGTGTTATCAACAATTAAAACCCTCTTAATTCTCTACTGTATCACTGAAATGACCAAATTACCGTCACAGTGATTATTACATTATGTCTATTGGGTGGATAAATGGTTAGCAAATAATGTAGGCATTCAGGTGAAAAGGTCAACATTCAACGAGCATTGGTTATTTTTGTTGGATGATCTCATATTAATATCCGCAGAGCGTTAAAACTTTACCATTTAATGCCATTTTCTGAATTATTCCTGTTTACTGTTGATCAGTGTTATTTACCGCATGAAACTAAATGTTAGTTTATGAACAGAATGAGTTTGGAATCTGGGAGGTCTTTTTACCAAACAATGCTGATGGTTCTCCACCAATCCTCCATGGTTCAAGAGTGAAGGTAATACTCTTCTGATTGAGCTTGAAAACGTAATGGAATTTGAGACGTCACATTGTGATTTTGTTGTTTCTACTCCTGCAGTATTTCCTGTGGAAAATTTGTAAAAGCTCATTTCTCATTTCTACTTTTTTCTTTGTTGGATTTGTGGAGTGGAAGAAACGGAAAGGGAAAAGATAGGTAAAGAAAATGGAGTGAAAGATGCTATTTTCCCCCTTTTATCTGGTTGGTTTAGGAAAAATGAGTAAAACTAAATGATTATTTGTTAAAAAATTGTTTTTTGGTTGTTCACACTATAAGGATGGAAGATTTTTTACTGTTTGGAATTTTTGTTACCTTTTCGATGGTTTTGTAAGTTTTAAGGACAGAAAGATAAGCATTGTGCATAAGAAGTAATATGGCTTGTGAATTGTGTAACCCTGAAATTAGTCAATTATACAATAACAGATTGTGTAGATATGGAATCACCAATCACACTGAGTAAAAAGGATGCATTTCTTTATGCTATGCAATGTTCTTACAATAGGCTGCATGGGGTTGATCAAAACTAGCGTGTCTTTGAGTTCCCTTTTGTTTGCCGGCTACAATTGATATGTTTGGATTAAGAATCCTGGTGGTCCACTTATTCTTGCGCTGGCAGAAGGGGGGACAGATAAGCAATCTTTATTTATTATCCCGTGTGTGTGGAGAATAAACAATACGTTTACTTGTTTTGTTTTTGTCTTTTGTTTTGCTTTTGTTTTTGTTTGTGTGCAGGTTGTTGGGTGCGGGTTGGATAAGATGGATTCACAAAATCCAACATGAATGAGTTGCACCACCAAATACTAGGTCTCTGAATTATAATTAAAAAGTAGACCCAGGTCCCAAGATTTGATGTTACATGACCATCTGCCTGGAAATATCCAATCCCACCTACAAAGTAAACGCCGGCTTAATCTGTTGTTACTATTGAATTTGACGCGTGGACGAGCACAAAAATCTATTAAGGAATTTATTTAACAACACTTGCACAGACACACAACACTTGTTTCTATTTCTCACACACCCACATCTCCTTATATACGCTGCTGCCACCGACATTAGGAGTCCTTGCAGATCTTCTAGTAGGTGCATTGACTTGAAGCTTCTAGAACAATCTATCCTTCTTGCCACAACATCATGCAACATTTAGAAATATCTAGAGAGGGAAATAGATAGGACGATGGATTGAAGGGTAGAGAGAGAGAGAGAGAGAGAGGAGAGTTGATGATGACTCATCATCGTTCCCTCTCAGTACACTCTCTGCTTTAGCTTTACTTGAGCAGTTATACCATTTTATTTCTCCTTGAAGTACCTTTTCCCATTCCGTGTGTGCGGATACTTTTTCGTTAGTTTCTATAGTTAGGGTTGCATGTTTCGAATTAATCTTTTGCTGTTTTGGTGACCTTCTAAGTGACGATCCATCTTTATCAGTATTGTCTTGTTCCCTCTCAGTACACTTTTGCTGAAGTACCTTTTCCCATTCCGTGTGTGCGGATACTTTTTCGTTAGTTTCTATAGTAAGGGTTGCATGTTTGGAATTAATCTTTTGCTGTTTTGGTGACCTTCTAAGTGACGATCCATCTTTATCAATATTGTCTTGTTGTCTTGGATGAACCTCATTAGGTGCTGAACTCACTGACGTTTATACTATCTTGACCGAATTGGGTTTTGGTTTGGCATCACCTCTTGTGAATCTTTTCTCCCTGGTGAATTTCGAAGTAAGAGTTTTTATCGTTTCTTGTCCTATCTCCCATAGCTTCTTTCGCCACTGTTCTTCTTGATCTAGAAATTTGATTGAGTATACTTCTTCTTTTTGGTTGACTTCATTCTTAATCATGCCGAATAGATTCTCATCATCTCTAGCCATGCCATTGGAGCACATTTTTTTTTCGATCTAGACATTGACTGCTCCAGACTGAAGCTTTGCTATGAAATGTTCCACATCACTATCTTTGAACACCGTGCATTCTACTCAAGTGTTCCTGTTTTCTGACCATTTATTCTCGCCAAATCTCTAACACATGATAAGATGTATCGCAATCTCACTCTCTCGTATGTACTCTAACAACTCTTTCTGAACTATTCTCTTAAGCACAAACATAGCTTTTTTGATCCACCACTTGCTTATTGCCTTTGCATGTTAAGGCTGAGTAGTCTCATTGCCACCAATTATCTCCCAAAGTTCTTGTCCTTGGAGGTATGTTTCTATGCACACCTTCTAATAATCATCATAGTTATAATTGCTCAACTTCTCGAATCTTCCGATTGTGTTTCCAAGATCCTCCATTACATTAATGGAAAAACCGGTTACAAATTCTCTCCAAATAGGCTCTTGTCCCAGACCAACTAGCTTTGTTGTCATTTACTGCACATCTCCTCCAATGATGTCTCCAAACTTGGCCCTCGACTATTTTGCTCTCACTGTCCCAGACTGTAGCCTCCCTGATGATGCCTTGGAACAACGATCCGAGATTGTTTCACACTTCTATTGGTCCCTAACTGCCAAGATCTGATGCCACTGTTGAATTTGACATGGATGAGGCCAAATATCTATAAAGGAATTTTATTTAACACTACTTACACACTTAAGACACACAACAATTGTTTCTATTTCTCACCAACCCACAATGTATGCCCGTATCTCATTATACTTGCTGCTTCCAACGACTTTAGGAGTCTTTGCATAGCTCGGATCTTCTAGCAGATGCCTCGACTTAAAGCTTCTAGAACAATGTATCCTTCCATCAACAACATCATGCTACATTTAGAAATATATAGCGAGAGAAATAGAGAGGATGAGAGAGGAGCTGGTGATGACTCTTCATCCCTTACATGGATTGTTACTGGTGGATAAGCTACTTGCATTATTATCACGTTGATGTTGAGTTTAATGCATCAGATCTAACTGCATGGTTGTTTTCAAAAATTCCACACGACAGGAGTGCTAAATGAATTCAAAACTTTCATATGTAGCTGTTTCCATCATTTCAACAACTTTATGCTCATCATGACACATATTTCTGTAGCTGTTTCCATCATTTCAATAACTTGGGACTAACAGGGACTGCTTGTCGTTTACGTGGAGTGGTGCAGACCACTGCCTTTATGAGGTCATAACACCAAAATATGAGGCCATACTCTTCAAACTTCATTAACTGGTGACCACTGCCTTGATGAGCTCATAACACCAAAATATGAGACCATACTCTCCAAACTTCATTAACTGGCGTTTAATTCTCTCTGGATCTTTGCTAACACTTTTTGGATACATCAATTAGGGTCTTTGTTTGCGCTTTTTTGGCTTTTTGATCAGCTTGTTTTAACTTCCTGTAGTTGGTTACATATTGTAGAAGGTTTTGTTTTTATGCTGCTGGACATAACTGGTTTTAATTGTGATTGCAGATACGCATGGATACCCCATCTGGCATTAAAGACTCAATTCCTGCTTGGATAAAGTTTTCTATACAGGCTCCAGGGGAAATTCCTTATAATGGAATATACTATGATCCACCCGAGGAGGTATTGTTCCTCATGTCTTTCCCTTTTGGTTTGCTACATCATTAAATTTCCGTATTTGGAAATATGTAATGCTGTGAAAATGCAGTGTTTAGGGGAAAAAGAGAAATGGCACAATTACAGAATTATCTGCTGACTCATGCGTGCAATTATTTGAGAACTTTTTGTGATAATTATTGAAAAATTAATTTCAATTTTACTGTTAATTTCTTGGTTAAATTTTGGCCTCTTCAAGTAAAAAAATATTTATATATTTGAAGAAGTTACTGATCATTATGTGATATACGACATAATATATGTGTTCGTTTGAAGAAGTAGCTGGAGTTTCATGTCTGTTTCAAGTGGTTACAATGCCTTTGTTGATTTCATCAAATTTTTAGGAGCATAAATCGATGTTTTGACTTGATTTTTATGATTTTCTCCTCTCTTTATCGGCTAATGATGCTCTTATCATTTTCTTTGTAGGAGAAGTATGTATTTAAGCATCCTCGGCCAAAGAAACCGAAGTCACTAAGGATATACGAGTCACATGTTGGAATGAGTAGTATGGTGTGTATTATCCCTTCTTCTCTCATGTAGTGAACTGAAGTTTAGTGCTTATAGTTTGTTTTTTCTTTTTTGGTGTGAGTGACATCTGCCTTTAGAATCCTTTGTGTAACCCTTGTTAGATAGCTTGATATACATTATTTGTCCTATTTCTTAACAGTTTAAGTTTTTGGGACAATTAGTGACTTAAAATGGTATCAGAGCTCTAATTCTATAAGATCTTGAGTTCAAGTCTCGTAATATGTTTCTTTGTTATATTTGTTATTGTGTACTATGCGTGTTGGTGTACTTGTTCAGTTTGTTCGCTTCTCCACGTGCGAGATAGGGTCACACGTGAAGGGAAGTGTTGGATAGTTTCATATATATTGTTGAGCTTATTTCTTACAAACTTAAGCTTTTAGGACAATTGGTGACATAACATCATTAATAGTGATTTGAAATCAGTGTGCCTTATGTAATTTTTTTCTTTCCTTTTGCATTGCTTCTTTAATTTTTCCCCATTATGGTGGACTTCTTCCACACCCACCCCCCCCTCCCTCCAAAGTGCGTGCTGTATTTACGATGATAATTAATTTCTTTGTAGCCGTGAAAGATGTAAAACAAGAATTACTCCACGTGAAATGGGTGGATTTATTTTGGGAAAATCTGCTACAAAATGTTATCATACCTCATCATTTTATCTTTCAGCCAACACTGCATATTTCCTGTTTGAGATGCAGGAACCAATTATAAACACATATACCAACTTCAGAGATGATGTTCTCCCTCGCATCAAAAGGCTTGGTTATAATGCTGTTCAGATCATGGCTATTCAAGAGCATTCATATTATGCTAGCTTTGGGTAATTTGTGTTTTAAATAAATATTACATTCTTATTTTTATTGAAACTTACTGTAGTTTCCTTTTACTTTTCTAGATGTGATACGGCTGCCTTTTTCGATACTTGGTACCTATAAACTGTTGGCTGTTATTATCTTTACTTTTATCACAAATATGCATATTTTTATTTGTGTGCCTCAGGTACCACGTCACTAATTTCTTTGCACCTAGCAGCCGCTGTGGAACTCCTGATGATCTCAAGTCCTTGATAGATAGAGCTCATGAGCTAGGTCTGATTGTTCTAATGGATATTGTGCACAGGTAATAACTAACTTTGGGCACATCTTTTTAGGGAATTTTAAGGATTACTACTTCTTGTGTTAGTTATATCTTTAAATTATACAATGTGTTTTTTGATAGGTTAACTTGATATCAGTTTTGTGGATACAGATGTAAAAACATGCATCCAATACACACATACTTTGTGTATAATGACTGTAATCCCTAAAAACTTTAAATGGGAAATGAAAACTATTGAGATAGTGTTGAAGGATAAGATACCCATTGACTAATATTACAACAGGGGAAAATATTAACCAAGGGTGAGCAAAATAGTCAGAACTCTGACTTCTCAAACCAAAACAAAAATGTAAAACACTCACCAGAAAATATGCTGTCATAATCCCAAAAACTAAGCCATCGCTGAAGAAGGACCAAAGTTCTCCTTCATTATCTTAAAGCATAGAATTTGACTTTGTTGTGAAGCTACCCGTCTCTTTATTTTATACTTGTAAAAAAGGACAGCCCGGTGCAATAAGTTCCTGCGTAAGCAGGGTTTGGGAAGGGGGGCTGACCATGATAGGCCTATAGTACATAGCCTTACCTTTCATTCATAAGAGGTTGTTTCCACGTCTCAAACTCGTGACCTCTAGGCCACACAGTGACAACTCTACTGTTACGCTAAGGTTCTCCTTCTATTTTATACTAGTATCTCTCATAATTACATACCACTTCTCCATCCCATCCCTAGTATTTATTCTCAAAAAATATTAAGCCATTGTTGAAGGAGGTCCAAAGTTCTCTATTATCTTAAAGCATATATTTGACTTTGCTGTGAAGCTACCTGTCTCTTTATTTTATACTTGTGTCTCTTATAATTACCTACCACTCCCTCCATCGTACCCTAGGGGTGTAATTTTGGCCCAGTCCGAACTCGCCGGGCTCTCGCCAAATGTTCGGGCCGGGTCGAGCTATTTTGTTCGAGGTCGGCCTCGGCCCTAGGGGTGCTGGGCTCGGGCTAAGGCCTCGGGCCCGGGCTTTTGGGTGGGTCTTATTTTTAAAAAATTTTTTTTGTTTAATTTGTATTTTTATTACTTTTATATATTATTTAGTTTATAAATTTATAATATAATGTTAGTTTACTACTTTATTAGTAGTAGTTAATATAT
>JAOTRH010028741.1:0-21324 GCA_034768845.1 Heliamphora exappendiculata | reverse complement strand
TATTTTGATTCATTAGAGGGTGCGATCTTATATGGGTCTATATTCCCAGTGAGTTGGATAGCGATATTATTTATTTGAAAAATATTAATTATTGACGAAATTCACGTCCCAAAAGATCGGGATTGATGATACCCCCTTAAGGATGCTTATAAGTTTTGACCGGGCTAAATCCTGCAGGTGGATTTAATTATCCGGCGGTCAAATAAGTTAAGCAGAAGGGCTTAAGGAATATGAAGATGCCGATTAAATTATATTCTCAATAATTAAATTTAATTTACGGGTATCGAAAATCTTAACGTGGGGAGAAATGGTAAGCATTTAATAACAGGAGCTCAATGCAAGAAGGTTTTGAGATTGATTACAGAAATCGCTACGTGCAATTATAGTTCTTTAGTAGTGTGAACTGTAATTCAGTATTTTATGAAAATTACAGAAACTGCTACGTCTTTTCTTAATTGCAGAAACTTCTCGTAGGTATCTGTGTTCCAGTGGAAGTCTAACTCATAATTACTCCCAAAGTCCCTGTTGTAGCCCTATATATACGTGGGTAGGTTGAACTAGTTTGAGATTGATTTTTATCATTATTGATATATTATTTTTGTCTTTCAAGACTTAAGAATATATCGGGGTTCTGCCGGTACGAGTTCTCGGAGGATCGTAGCCCACACTACGTTCGAGGATCGCGTAAGGGAATACAGTAGAAGATCTGACTGGAGCTTCAACTCGAAATCAAGTCGTAGTTAAATATTAGATCAACAAGAGGTATTTATCTAAATTAACTTCGGTTTCACGGGTTTTATTTTGATCTTTCTTCGTCAAAATTTTTATCTGGAGCCCGTTTCGGCGTTTGCCCGTCCAATTAATTTTTTACCGAAAATCGTTTTACAAAAATAATAATCTTGGCAGTATTGCCTCCAACAATTGGTATCAGAGTCGTTTTGTTTTTTGTTTACGATTTATCGGGGCCGGGTAGATTTAGAACTGTGCTAACTTTGTTTTGCAGGCGTTCTAATCTCAGTTTTATGATCATCATTTATTTTCATATTTGATTGAATGGTTTGAATGGATGATGATTTAATTATTTTTTTTAACCACGGGGGTTGACCGTGTTAGATTAATTATTTTTAGATAGAATGTGAGCCTACGGGACATATGTTTCGATGCAAAATTAATTTTATGTTCTTTAAGTTTTTTTTCTAGTTTATTAGAAAGAAAAAAAAAAGAACAGGTATGGAAGAAACAGCAGTGGTTGGCAGCGGCAATCGGCGGTGATTCCGGTAGTTTTAACCGCGGAAATTTTTTTTTATTGTTTTGCAATATTTTTTTTCTTTCTCCAGAATTTTTTTTCTGGTTAAAATAAAAAATATAAAAAGAAAGCAAGCCGCAACAGTGTTATTCCCAACACCGAAGCAGCGCCAAACTTGGCGCAAGCAATCCCAGGTGGTGGAGCAGTGGTTTGTTTTTTGGTTTCCCAAACAATAAAGCAAATCCTAGGCGCCATTCACAAGCAGGTTGTGGCGGTTTTCACTGCAAGGGCCCTGTAGTGCTTTTCCACTGAGGCGCAGCAATTTCAAACCAAAATCCCATGGCTGTTCTGGCAAAAAGCTGAGCGGCGACTTTGAAGCATACAGTGCAGCGGTTAAAAGCAAATAGCATCTTCAAACACAGCAGTTCCAGAGCCAAACACGGCGCTGTTCAGGCGCAGTGTTTATCCCAAGCTTCAGCAATTTTTTTGAAGAAAACAACAGGGCCGGTTTCCGAAGAAGTGGAGCAATTTTCTGTGATAAGTGCCAGTTTTTTCTCAGCATCCCAACAGTGCTGAAACATTGGGGCAATTCCAATCCAACACTGATTCCAGGCGCCAAATCAGCAAGAGGATTCGGCAATACTGTGGTTTTGAGATTTTGGGGTTATTTTGGAAAATGCTCAAAAATAAGAGATTCAAAGAATGCTTAGAAAAATCTTTTAACACCTTGAAAATCAAATTTTAAAAAATCTTATTTTTGTTAAAAATAAAGTCGCAACTTAGTTTTTGAGAAAAACTAAAAAAAATAAAATCGACTACTGATCTTTAAAACGTTAACCAGAGAAAGAGGGTTCGGAAGCTAAGGTACGAATCGAAAAAGGTGTTAGTCACTCCGTTCGCCTAACCGTAAGGTTGGTCTCTACTAATCATCATTGGTTTTTAAAATAATTTTTCAAATGCATGTAAATAAAAAAAATAGAGGCAAAGAGAAAACATCCAAAATTAAATATAAAAAATATATAAAATATATACATGACACTCCAAAATAGGTGTCAAAAGAAAAATCTTAAATCCTATGGTATACAATTTATATCTAGATGATACATAGAATACATTCTCGTATTTAATAATGTTGAAACAACCTAAACTAGTATGATTTGGTTAAAAGAATAAAAAAATATTAGAAAATGAAAAAACTACTTAAATATGAATTTGCTACAAAAGGATAAATCAAACTATCCTAAACATGCTTCCAAATAAATAAATTAAAACTTGCATATTGCCAAAATTAACTAGGTCATGATGAATCAATAAAGAAATAGGCAATATAAAATAGGCAATGCATAAAAGAGAAAGATACTATATTAAAAGAAAGCTTATTTAACAAAGAAATTTAAAATAAAAATTTTGTAACACAAAGGAATTTAAAGAGTTAAAAGAAACGAAAAAGATTTGACAAGATATGAATGGTACAAAATGCTATTAAGAAAAAAATATAATTATTTACATAAAAGATAAAAATAAGAAGAATAAAAGAACATTAGAAGATATCTTTATGATTTTGTGCTTTTTATTGTAAAAGAAAAGAAAAGAAAAGAAAAATATTATAAGAGATAAGTTAATAAAATTTAGTTATTAACATTTTATATTTTAAAAGAGAATAAACGGAAAAAAATCAGCAGAAATGGAAAGAATAAGGGAGTAATTTTTTTTTAAAAAGTTATAAACGACTTAAAAATGAAAATTAACTTAAAAGCCTTTTTGTGATTTTTGGTTTTAGCAAGATAAAAAAAAGGAGGATAAAAGAAAACAAGATCATAGAAGAAAAAAAATTTTATAAGAAAAATAAATACTAATATTACAAGAAAAGAAAATGAACTAGACTACTATTAAGAGTAAATTAGAACAATTAAAGGAACTAAAATAAATGCTAGAAAATTAAACTAATACTAATAAAGAAAATGACATTAATATTATAAGAAAAGAAAAGAGAATGAAAATGAATGTTAGTAAAGACAATTAAATTGATGCTAGAAAGATAAAAGAAGTTAAAAATAACTATTTATCTTAAATGTGAAATGTAGTATTAATTACTACATTTACATAAATGCAGGTGTATTATTAAAACAATTAACAACATTATTAAGTTGTAATTGCCAAAATATATTAGCACAATTTAATGAGTACAAATAGAAATTACAATGTGCTAAGTGTGAGTGTGAGGGAATTAACAATTAAAGAAGTAAGAAACCAATTAAATTATATGAAGTAAACAAGATTAACTACATAAACAGAAAGGAACATACAAATTGAAATTGAATTTTAACCCAGTCGCTCTAAAAGAGAGGAATTGAAGTTAGAAAGACCGGGGATCCAAATGAAGTAACTAAATCGTGGAATTCTCAAATTGGGGAATGTACTTCAATCCTCGGGTGCTGATTCCAAGTTATGACTTCAAATGTAGGTATTGGAGGTTCGGGACTCAGTATTTCGGTAGGACTTCGGCGTCGGGGCTCGGGATCGCTCGATATATCAGCAGAGTCTCTCCCACTCAAAATTCGTACTGAAAACGTACGTTGGGGTACGGTATTTATAGAATTCTTCAACCAATGAGATGTTGCCACATTCTAAGGCATGTCAGGCCATTTGGAGTTAGCGGCCACCACAATGTGAGTTGATGGTCGTCGTGTTGAACAAGATTCCACAAAGTTTTATTGGCGGTCGCCACAATGTGAGTTGGCGGTCGCCATGTTGGAGTTGGCGGCTACCCTTTTGGCTAGGGTTTCCACAAGGTTCTATTGGCGGTCGCCATAATAGGGTTGGCGATCGCCACTTTTGGCAATGACTTGAGCAACAAGTTATCGATGGTTTGGTAAAATTTAATTGGTTTTGAAGGTTTTGAAGGTTTTTGATGGCTGGGTTCAAATTTTGAGCTTGGATCACTTTTCGAGGATCGAACTGAAGCACTTGTTCCTCCTGTTTTCATCATCGGATTCGCCTAAAATTGGGTGGGGTCAAATTGGGGTGTTTACAGTTGCCTCTCTTTGATATGACTCGTATAGCAACGCGTGATATTAGTTATATCAAAGATCCAGAAACAACAGCTATTTAACCGAACCATCAATCTTAAGCCACAAACACACAAGCATACATATGATATTGGTCGTACTTGAACTTTTATCGAGTTGCCTACGTACCTCTTTTGCTAGGAATCAGACCAAAACGTAGTACCTAGGAAAAAATGCAAGGATGCAAGAAATATGATGCATGACATAGTTGTTAACATGATGCAGATGCCTAAAGATCGAGTTAAGATCTAAAGAGAAGCACAAAGATTGCATTAAGATCTAAGAATTTGGTTGGGGATAAAATAATGAAAATGATCGAGTTAAGATCCAAGAAATTATCCTAATCAGGAAAGCAAACACAAAATGATCGGTCTAGTTAAGACCTCACAATTTCAGGGTGAAAGTGGGATAAAGTCAAATTTTATGACTTAGAGTTAAATTTACCAGGAGAAAAACCACGAATTAGTAGGTCGAGTTAAAACCTAACAATTCGGGACAAGGTAAGAGATAAAAACTAATAAATAAAAATAATTAAAAGTCTAGTTACGACTTAAAATTAAATTTATCGGAAAGGAGAACCGCGAAATTAATAGGTCAAGTTAAGACCCACAAATTCGGAACAAGGTATGAGATAAAAATAATTAAAAGTCTAGTTACGGCTTAAAATTAAATTTATCGGAAGATGAACCACGAAATTAATAGGTCGAGTTAAGACCTACAAATTCAGAACGAGGTATGAGATAAAAATAATTAAAAGCCTAGTTACGGCTTAAAATTAAATTTATCGGAATGGAATCATCGTAAAAAGATGGAGTAGCAAAAATAAGGTTAAAATTATTATCATATTTGCAAAATGTAAAAAAAAATAACACACATAAAGTCAATATGCTCAAAAACACAAATACCACACCATAAGGAAACAAAATTATTTTTGTATTTTTTTTTTGAAAATCATTTTTGTTAATGAGGTGCGCATAAAGATGAAACAAAACAGCTACAGTAAAAACATATTAAAAGAAAATATAATAAACGTATCTATAATAACAAAAACTGCCCCAAATAGCCCCTTAAAAAACCCAAAACGCCATAATGATGCTCTGACGTGGCGGTCGCCAAGATGGATGTGACGTGACGGTTTACAACATGGCGGCCGCTGGGAGCAAATCCCTTTGACATGGTGGTCGCCAAGTGTAAATCCTTCCAACATGGCGGTCGCCATGTGTCTCTTCGAAAACCTGGTGGTCGCCATAATCGAAGGTGGCGGCCGCCACCTCCGAATGCGGATAAGGTACCTAGAGGCGCACGGGTTAGATTCATTTCTTCATTCGTCACTCTCTCTAGTTTCCAGACGCTCTCAACTCTCTCTCGTTTTTTCTTGCTTCCACATTCATTCTAGCTTTTTTCTTACCCCTCTTTGGTACGAGATGTTTATGCTGCTTTTTGTGCTTCCATTCCTTTTCATGGCCGGCTCAGGCCAGGGAGATGATGACTTGGGGCCATGAAGGGGTCCTGCTGCTGCCGAGAGTTCCTTCATGGGGACTCTCAGGGATACATCCACTAGTTAGCCTGCTGGTGGGGTCACTACTACGCAGCCTAGCGCTGCGATGGATGCTCTCCCGCTTGAGGCAGAGCATGCCTCTCCCCAGGCAGCCGAGGAAGAGGAACGGGCTACTGCTGAGGCACAGGCGGCTTTAGACACTACTGCCGAGGCTGCGGTAGCCTACTTTCTGTATCCGGACGCTGGAGAGGGTGATCCAGCACCTTTTGACCCACATACTTACGATCCGGTCCCTCATCGCATAGTATACCATGGGATGAGACGCTACGAGCCTCCTACCGATTCCATTGTTGCAGACGTCTTTTTGCGGAAGCCTGACCACCACATCTTTCGTCAGCGACCTTCGGTAGGTTACCTATTCCTATTATTTCAAATTCAAAGCATGTTTTTATAACATAACAAATGTAGACGCATGCCTAGGATCCCTCTATGTGATATGATGATGATTTGATGACTTGTGCATGGTTTTTAAGATTTGAATATGCAGAACTTAACTTTAGGTACTTATGCAGTTGAGTTTAAAATAGTAGGGACACTAGGATTTGAACAAACAATAAGAGGGATAATTTATTTTATCACGAAAAATAAAGGGCTTGAAAAATTTTATCTTATTTTTAGGAAACACATCAAACTAAGGGTTGATTGATTTTTTTTTTATAGAAAAATTCTAGAAAATTTTAAAAAAATTTTAAAAAATTTTTAAAAAAAATCGTAGAAAATATTTAGAAACAAACTAAAAAATTTTAGAAAATTTTGAAGAAGTTTTAGAAAACTTTTTTTTTTTGTTTTTAGAAAAATTCTAGAAAATTTTGAAAAATCTTAGCAAAAATCCTAAAAAAATTTTAGAAACAAACTGAAAAATTTTAGAGCATTTTGGAAACTTTTGAAGAAGTTTTAGGAAAATTTTAGAAAACTTCTTTTTTTTTTCTAGAAAAATTCTAGAAAATTTTGAAAATGTTTTTAAAAAAATCATAGAAAAATTTTTAGAAACAAACTGAAGAATTTTAGAAAATTTTGAAGAGGTTTTAGAATTTTTTTTTGTTTTTATAAAAATTCTAGAAAATTTTGAAAAATCATAGAAAAAATCCTCAAAAAATTTTTAGAAACAAACTGAAAAATTTTAAAGAATTTTAAAAAACTTTGAAAAAGTTTTAGGAAAATTTTAGAAAATTTTGAAGAAATTTTAGGACAATTTTAGAAAACTTTTTTTTTATTTTTAGAAAAATTCTAAAAAATCTTAGAAAAAAGGTGCTGTGCGACCTCAGTTAGCATCTGTGCATAACGTTTGGTTTTGCCACCTCAGTTAGTATTTGTGCATAACGTGTTTCATGCTTCTACGCTTCAGAGGTACGAGCCTGATCCTTCACATGTGATAGATTGGACCGAGCTGCGGGTTGATGAGGGTGCCACTTATGAGGAGCGTCCAGTGAAGATTCTTGATACAAAGGAGCACGTGTTACGGGACAGAACCATTGCTTATGTCAAGGTCTTATGGCATATTCATGGGGATGAGAAAGCTACATGGGAGCTTGAGTCTGAGATGCGTGCTAGATACCCAGACCTTTGTACCTTGTGACCTTATTGTGAATTTTGGGGGCAAAATTCATTAAGGGAGGAGAGTTGCGAGACCTAGACCCGTCTCTTTTTGAGACTTACATGTATATGAGGTATTTTGCATATATATTTGTTCGGTGTATGATTTATTCGTTTTGATGCATGTTTATGTTTATTTGAGCATGCGGGGTCAGTTCCCGGTGTTGTAGGGGATTGCCGTGCGAATTTCAAAAATTTCAAAAAAAAGATATTTTTGAGATATTTTGCCTATAAATATCTTCTCGTAGAAATTTTGTTCAAAATATCTCCTCCTTCTCTCTCTAGTTTTAAAACTCACCAAACGCTCTGCCTTCTCTCTAACTTCTCAGGGGCCCGGGGCTTGGTTTTTTATAAACCAACTGCTGATATGTAGTATCGGCATCGTGATCTACACATTCATCCAGCCATAATTTGATTCCAACGAAGCTCAATTTTGCACGTGAATTTAGACGTCGAGTTTTGAACTCACCGAAGTAGTATCCTAGACTGTATAACTGTTAAAGGGTACTACGTACAATCCTACGTGTTTCCACCGTTTAAAAACGCATGAAAATGGTGTTTTTGTTCTAGATCCGGTTTTGGATTAAAACTACTTTTCGACATTTCGGGTGGATGAAATCATGCTTTGAGGGTTTCTTTGTGGCCTTATGGTAAGCTTGGGTTTGTATATCCTTGTGGATATCAAAAATAGGAGTTTGGAGGTTTGATTTGAGGTTTGGAACAAAAAATAAGAAAAAACCGTAGCATAAAACATTTTCTAGGCTTGTTCAGTCGACTGGACCCTTGAGTTCAGTCGACTGAATCATCTTTTTGGGGGTTCAGTCGACTGAACCTGGGGGGTCAGTCGACCCAGGGTCAGTCGACTGAAGTTGCTACTGCTTTGATTCTTTGTTTTCTAGAGAGTTTTTCAGTCGACTGGGGGCTTGGGCCAGTAGACTGAGATCTTGTGATGGGGCTTGAGTGTTGTTTCAAATGGTTTTGGGTTCCCTCACTTCCTCGTGTGATGTTTATCTGAAGTTTTTATGAAACTCTAAGATTTTAAAGGGGTTATCAGAGGTTTTCAAAAGGATGGTTTGAAAATGGAGTCTTGGGAAAACTTTTCAAACGTATTCGTGAAGGTTTGGAGCTAGCCCGTGGGGTTCAGTCTCGACTTCTAAAACATTTTGGTGAACATCATGTTTTTACATGCTTTATTTGATCTCTATGGTTCATAGATTAGATCCCTGATATATACATGTGTTGTATATTTATTTTGTGGGTTGGTTTTGAAATGTTTATCCATAGATGTACCGTGATAGTGGGTTTGGTTGAGTTGGGCTTCCATTGCTCCTCGGTATAAGTCCAAAAACGTGCGCAGCATAGGTGCTATGTACCTTTGGGTTAGTCCCTGTAAATTGAGTGATTAGATGCTCTGTACCCTCGGGCTCAGGTCCCGTAAATTGAGTACGTTGTTGTGTCTTCGTATAGAGCTTGTCATTACCAAGCCTGTGGACTCAGGGTAATGGACGAGAGTCTATAGTTGTTGCCTTTGTCTTGAGTTGACAGAGTCGGTATAAAGGATTACATTTACTGTGTCTCCTTGGCTATGTGTTCCGAGTGGAGAATGCTGTGTTTTACTACTTTCCCTTAACTGTGGCATGATATCTGTCAGGTTATATGCATAGTTTCAAGGATGGAAAACTGATGGTTTTTGAGAGAAAAACCTTTGTGGCTTTGTGGTTGAGTTACCTCCCACCATATGATTGCATGACCTGTATTACAGTTTACAGTCTATTTTCTATTGGGCTTCGGCTCACGGTGTGGAATTTTTGCTGTAAAACCTTTTTCAGGTAAGAATGAGGAGTTGACCTAGTTGTAGAGGTGATGAAAGACTTGCTGTAGTTTTCCCTTTTTGAGACATGTACTTACACATGTGACGCTTGTTGAGGATGGTTTTGTATGCCTTTAGGCGATATGTTTATTCATATATGAGATGCATGTTTTCAGTTTATGAGTGTTAAACTGTGGGGATCTTTCTATCTAAATGTTGTATATTTTAATATTCAACTGTGAAACCTATTTTCTTAAATGGGTGTTTTGGTGGGCTTTCGCGTGACCTGGATGATTGGGGCGTGACAACTTGGTATTAGAGCTCTGGGTTCGAATACCTATGAGCCATGGAAAAGAGGGTGCATTACCTTGTGAGGATGTATGTGTGCTTGATTGCATGTGTTATAGCGTTTTCCTAACATAGCATGATAGCTTATGGTGTATATGTGGGTATGGAGGTTGGACCTTAGGATTGATTAGTCTTGCCTTTGGACGTTTGGATTCACATACTTGGGAGCCATGTTAGGGACGCGTTTCGCGGACGTGGTTTCTAGCAAGGAATCTAAGTAGGTTATTCAGATGGACAAGTCTTTCTTGTCAGTTCTTCTCGGTATGTGAGACATGACGACATGATATTACGTGGGTATGTGTTAGCATGCTTATCTATCTTCTACGTTAGCAATAACATGTTCTATGGATTCTTATCCTGTTATGTTGCTTTCGTATAGAGTTATGTCCATACAGGGAGGACGAGGCCGAGGTCGAGGCCGTGGCCGTGGCCGTGGTTCTGGCCGAAGGGACGTTTTAGTCCCAGATATTGGGGATGCTAATGCACCCCAAGGACCTGTTGCTGAGGGAGATCTGTTGCGTGAGATGGTCAGCTCCATCCGACAACTGGCTGAGGCCACTAGGGGCGGGGAGTGTACTCGAGCCGAGGGCGACGGTTGCGATGCATGAGTTTTGCCGTCTGGACCCTCCTACTTTTTTGGGGATCCCAATCCCACGGTTGCCACCGAGTGGCTGGAGCTGGTTACCAGGATCCTTGATTCGCTTCAGATTGAGGAGGATGATCTGAGGGTTATATGTTCCACCTTCCAGCTGAGAGGGAGTGCTCATATGTGGTGGAAGTTCGCCAAGACCACAGTGGAAGGCACCTGTGATGCATTCACGAAGGTATTTATGGAGAAATACTTTCCAGTGATTCTAAGGGATCGCTATAGAGAGGATTTCCTATTTCTGACGCAGGAGATGATGACAGTGCTTGAGTACGAGGCTGAGTTCACTAGCCTATCCAGATTTGCAGAGGAGATTGTACCTACTGATGAGTTCCGTGCAAAACGATTCGAGAGGGGTTTGAGGCCCGCTATCCGAGACAGAGTGGTAGCGTTCAGGATGTAGGTCTTTACAGAGCTGGTGGAGACTGCCATGAAGGTGGAGGATACTCTGAATGAGACGCACCGAGACAGAGATAGTCGGGGACAACAAGGTGGAGGATGCTCACAAGAGCAGGGGCGCCGGGAGAACAAGCGCCGACGGACATCAGGTCTGAGTTCACATCCAGTGGGGTCGTATCCGCCCCAGTCTTCTGCATCCATGCCTCCCATAGCATCAATGGGAAGGTCAGATCAGAGAGGGCCTCTTTGTCACAGATGCCAGCGGTCGGGACACCGCGCAGCAGAGTGCTGTAGTCCCATGCCTATTCAGGCACAGTCGCCGTCACAGGCTCAAAGAAGGGGGCCAATGGTTTGTTTTGAGTGTGGCCAGTTTGGGCACATCTGCAGGGACTGCCCCAGAGGAGGGAGTATGCGGAATACAGCAGGCGCACCAGCTGTTCCATCAGGCCAGGGGAAACAAATGTATTCACAGCCTAGAGCTCAGACGTCCAGATTTGCAGAGGGGGGTGCATCAGTGCAGTTAGGTAGATAGTCAGCAGTTCAAAGCCGCAGTGGACCAGTCAGAGCTTACGTTCTTACAGAGCCTAATTCTTCTAGAGCACTGGTCGCACCCGATGCTGCTGCTACCACCTCCGTGATCAGAGGTACTCTTCTAGTCTTCAGATCATGGGCCAGTATTTTTATCAACACTGGAGCATCACATTCGTTTATATCTGCTACTTGTGCATCTTCTTTGGGGTTAGAGATGGACTGGTTGGGTAGTACCTTGTGTGTAGAGACCCCAGTCAGTGGGAGTGTGAAATTGAGTCTTGTTTGTAGATCCTGTGTATTGAAGGTCGCCAGTCGTTGTTTGGAGTTTGACCTTGTTATTCTATACATGACTACATTCGATTTCATTCTAGGAATGGACTGCCTGACCATCTATCGTGCCTTTATCGATTGTGATCGACGGAGGGTGACGATTTATACACCAGCGGGAGGTCATTTCTGTTTTGTGGGAGACCGGGACGAGGGTTTGAGGTCTTTGCCCAGTTTTGTGCGAAACCAGGGCAACCTGAGTTTCCTTTTCTCAGCTCTTATGTTGGATGAAGAGTAGGGGTTCGAGGAGAGTTACCTCTGGTGGTGTGCTACTATCATGATGTCTTTCCTACTAATCTGTTTGAGTTGTCACCGAGCCGGGAGGTAGAGTTCTCTATTGATCTAGTTCCCAGAGCTGTTCCCATTTCTACACCGTCTTATCGGTTTGCACCCGCTGAGCTGCGTGAGCTTAAGGTATAGCTTCAGGAGCTACTGGAGAGGGGGTTTATATGCCCGAGTACCTCGCCGTGGGGAGCTCCTGCTCTGTTTGCCAAGAAGAAGGATGGATCCTTACGTTTGTGCATTGACTTTTGGAAGTTAAACCAGGTGACAGTGAAGAACAAATATCCGATGCCGAGGATAGAGGACTTGTTTGATCAGCTGAGGGGTTCGAGTTGTTTCTCGAAGATAGACTTGAGATTAGAATATCACCAGTTGAGGATTAGGGACGAGGACATAGCGAAGACCGCCTTTAGGACTCGCTATGGTCACTACGAGTTTTTGGTTATGTCGTTCGGTCTGACGAACGCGCCTGCTATGTTTATGAGTTTGATGAACCGGATCTTCCACCCTTATCTGGATAGTTTTGTAGTAGTATTTTTGGATGATATTCTGATATATTCATCTATCAGAGAGGCACATGAGGATCATCTATGGATCGTGCTACAGACTCTGAGAGAGCATCGCTTGTACGCGAAGTTTGAGAAGTGCGAGTTTTGAATGTCTGAGGTAAAGTTTCTTGGACACGTAGTGTCGATAGATGGGGTAGCTATGGATTCATCAAAGACTGATGTTGTGACCTATTGGGAACGACCGAAGAATGTCTTTGAGATTCGTAGTTTTCTAGCTTTAGCGGGCTACTATCGACGATTCATGAAGAACTTTGCTAGACTCGCTGCACTGATGACGTGTTTGACGCGAAAGAGAGTTGTGTTTGCTTGGAGTGAGTCTTGTGAGTCAGCTTTCGAGGAGCTGAAGACGAGGTTGACTAGTCTGCCAGCGTTGATCATTTCAGAGCGAGGATTAGGGTATATGGTGTACTGTGATGCATCACACGACGGTCTCGGAGGTGTTCTAATGCAAGAGGGTAAGGTTGTAGCTTATGGTTCTCGACAGTTAAAGATGCACGAGCGGAACTATCCTACACATGACTTGGAGTTGGCAGCTGTAGTCTTTGCCTTGAAGATATGGCGTCATTATCTGTATGGTGAACATTTCAAGATTTTCTCTGGTCACAAGAGCTTAAAATACTTGTTTTCGCAGAAGGACCTGAATTTGCGCCAACGGAGGTGGATGGAGCTGTTGGAGGATTATGATTTTGATTTGCAGTATCATCCAGGGAAGGCCAATGTCGTGGAAGATGCGTTTAGTAGGAGACCTCACGGGTCGTTAGCTTCTGTGGCTATACGTAAGTGGGACATGCTTACAGATGTTGGGGAGTTTAATTTGTGCCTCAGGGAGATCGAGACGGGTTCCACCTTGTTTTTTGTAGTTACTCGACCAGCGTTGATAGCACGTGTGCTAGAGCTCTAGAAGACGGATCAGGAGGCTCAGATGATACGAGACCGCGCGGTTAGTGGCGAGGATATAGCAGGATGGATTGTGGGCTCTAATCAGAGTCTGAGGTTGGCTGGGAGGTTATTTGTGCCTGAGTCATGTCGAGCCGATCTTTTGCGTGAGTGTCATCATTCTCGTCTTGCCGTGCATCCTGGAGGCATGAAGATGTACCACGACTTACGTCGTCAGTTCTTTTGGACAGGGATGAAGAGGGATGTGATCCAGTTTGTTTCCCGATGCCTCACCTGTTAACAGGTAAAGGCGAAACACCAAAAATTGGCAGGATTGCTACAGTCGTTGCCTACATCGGAGTGGAAGTGGGAGCATGCCAAGATGGACTTTATGTTAGGACTTCCTCGGTCACCTAGGGGACACGACGCCGTGTAGGTTGTGGTTGATAGGTTGACGAAGTCTGCACACTTTCTCCCCATCCGAGTGAGGGATTCGGTGGAATGACTGAGTAGCTTGTACGTCAGGGAGATAGTCAGATTGCACGGAGTACCAGTATCTATTGTTTCAGACCGAGACCCGCGCTTCACTTCGCGCTTTTGGCAGAGTCTACAGGAGGCCTTGGGGACTAACTTGATATTCAGTACTGCTTTTCAGCCCCAGACAGATGGTCAGTCTGAGAGGACTATACAGATTCTGGAGGATATGCTAAGGTCTTGTGTCCTTGACTTCAGAGGTTCTTGGGAGGATCATCTACCTTTGGCAGAGTTTGCATACAACAATATCTATTAGTCCAGCATTGGGATGGCACCGTATGAGGCTTTGAATGGTAGACCGTGTAGATCACCCGTGTGTTGGACAGGTGTGGGAGAGACCACAGTTTTGGGACCAGACATGGTACGGGAGACAACAGAGAAGGTTGCAGTGATTCGTCAGCGCCTACTGACAGCACAGAGCCGTCAGAAGAGTTATGCAGATTAGAGGAGGTGACCTTTGGAGTTTGCAGTGGGGGATCACGTATTCCTGAAGGTCTCACCACGTAGAGGTTTGATGAGATTTGGTTGTAGTGGGAAGCTATTGCCACGCTTCATCGGACCATTTGCGATCCTTGACAGGATTGGGGAGTTTGCTTACCGTCTGGCTTTTCCACCTCAGTTAGCATCTGTGCATAACGTGTTTCATGTTTCTATACTTCGGAGGTACGAGCCTGATCCTTCACATGTGATAGATTGAACTGAGCTGCGGGTTGATGAGGGTGCCACTTATGAGGAGGGTCCGGTGAAGATTCTTGATACAAAGGAGCAAGTGTTGCGGAGCAGAACTATTGCTTATGTCAAGGTCTTATGGCATCATCATGGGGCTGAGGAAGCTACATGGGAGCTTGAGACTGAGATGCGTGCTAGATACCTAGACCTTTTTACCTTGTGACCTTATTGTGAATTTTGGGGGAAAAATTCCTTTAGGGGGGGAGAGTTGTGAGACTCGGACCCATCTCTTTTTTAGACTTACATGTATATGAGGTGTTTTGCATATATATTTATTCGGTGTATGATTTATTCGTTTTGATGCATGTTTATGTTTATCTGAGCATACGGGGTTGGTTCCTGGGATTGTAAGGGGTTGCTGTGCGAATATCAAAAATTAAAAAGAAGAAGATATTTTTGAGATATTTTGCCTATAAATATCTTCTCGTAGATATTTTGTTCAAAATATCTCCTCCATCTCTCTCTCTAGTTTTAAAACTCACCAAACGCTCTGCCTTCTCTCTAACTTCTCGGGGGCCCAGGTCTTGATTTTTTATAAACCAACTACTGATCTGTAGACCGGCATCGTGATCTACACATCCATCCAGCCAAAATTTGATTCCGACGAAGCTCAATTTTGTACGTGGATCGAGACGTCAGGTTTTGAACTCACCGTGGTAGAATCCTAGACTGTATAACTGTTAGAGGGTACTACGTGTTTCCACCGTTTAAAAACGCATGAAAATGGTGTTTATGTTCTAGATTCGATTGTGGATTAAAACTATTTTTCGATGTTTCGGGTGGATGAAATCATGCTTTGAGGGGTTTTTATGGCCTTATGGTAAGCTTGGGTTTGCATATCCTTGTGGATATCAAAAATAGGAGTTTGGAGGTTTGATTTGAGGTTTGGAACAAAAAACAAGCAAAAACCGTAGCATAAAACATTTTCTAGGCATGTTCAGTCGACTGAATCATCTTTTTGGAGGTTCAGTCAACTGAACCTGGGGGGTCATTCGATTGAAGTTGCTACTGCTTTGATTCTTTGTTTCCCAGAGAGTTTTTCAGTTGACTGGGGGCTTGGGCCAGTCAACTGAGGTCCTGTGATGGGGCTTGGGTGTTGTTTTAAATGGTTTTGGGTTCCCTCACTTCCTCGTATGATGTTTATCCGAGATTTTTATGAAACACTAAGGTTTTAAAGGGGTTATCAGAGGTTTTCAAAAGGATGGTTTGAAAACGGAGTCTTAGGAAAACTTTTCAAACGTCTTCGTGAAGGTTTGGAGCTAGCCCGTGGGGTTGAGTCTCGACTTCTGAAACATTTTGGTGAACATCATGTTTTTACATGCTTTATTTGATCTCTATGGTTCATGGATTAGATCCCTGATATATACATGTGTTGTATATTTGTTTTGTGGGTTGGTTTTGAAATGTTTATCCATTGATGTACCGTGACAGTGGGTTTGGTTGAGTTGGGCTTCCATTGCTCCTCGGTGTAAGTCCAGAAACATGCGCAACGTAGGTGCTCTGTACCTTCGGGTTAGTCCCCGTAAATTAAGTGTTTGGGTGCTCTGTAGTCTCAGGCTCAGGTCCCGTAAATTGAGTAGTTGTGTTGGGTGCTCTGGACCCTCGGGCTCTGGTCCCATAAATTGAGTACATTGTCGTGACTTCGTATAGAGCTTGTCATTACCAAGCCTATGGGTTTAGGGTAATGGACGAGAGTCTATAGTTGTTGCCTTTGTCTTGAGTTGACAGAGTCGGTACATAAGATTACATTTACTGTGTCTCCTCGGCTACGTGTTCCGAGTGGAGAATGCTGTGTTTTACTGCTTTCCTTTAACTGTGGCATGATATCTGTTAAGTTATATGCATAGTTTCAAGGATGGAAAACTGTTAGTTTTTTAGAGTAAAACCTTTGTGGCTTTGTGGTTGAGTTAACTCCCACCATATGATTGCATGACCTATATTACAGTTTACAGTCTATTTTCTATTCGATTTCGGCTCACGGTGTTAAATTTTTGCTGTAAAACCTTTTTTAGGGAAGCATGAGGAGTTGACCTAGTTGCAAAGATGATGGAAGACTTGCTGTAGTTTTCCCTTTTTGAGACATGTACTTACACATGTGACGCCTGTTGAGGTTAGTTAATATTCAACTGTGAAACCTATTTTCTTAAATTGGTGTTTTGATGGGCTTTCGCGTGACCCAGATGATTGCGGCGTGACATGATGGGCCCCTTAGGTTCTGGCCCAGCCGGCTCTGGTAGTAGGAGGTGAGGACAGGCACCAGAGGTTGTTGATGCCGATGCTGATGCTGGAGCTGCTGCCCCCGGAGCTGGAGCTACTGGAGCTGCTGCCCCTGAGCTGGAGTTGGAGGAGTGATAGGTCCGGAGATCCCCTAGGAGATCCAAACTGTGGCCTATGGCTTCCCTTTCTCCCTTCCCGTTCCAGTCCCGCCTGTTTCTGAGTTCAGAGCAGAGATTGGCCAGGTATTTCCTTATCCTTTCTCCTTTCTTTCATTTTTTTTCTTCATTTGTCTGGCTAACTTCTTCTCTTTCCTTCTGTAGTTTAATCAGGCATGGGTGGACTGGACGATGCTGATGGTCACCAACCTGAGACTGATGGTCCGGCAGATGGATGCCTCGATGCGGGCTGCCGACTTTGCTTTCACGCCAGTAGCCGTTGTAAGTAGCTCATGTGTTCTTTTTAGTTTTTCTGCATTTTCCTGCCTTGATTCTTGCTCCAAGTCTTGCTTTTCTTTTAACAGCCTCCAGCTCCGGTCGCCGGTGTAGTGCCTCCTCAGGCTCCAGTTGGACTTCCTGCCCCAGCCCATGGATTGAGACATTCTCCCACATTGAACGTCTGAACTTTGCTTCTTTTGGGATCAACTCTTTGTTTCATCTTATGGCCGTGCAGATCAACAAACCATTGTTGAAGGCCGTCGTTCAACTATGGGATCCACAATCCCACTCCTTTCGATTTGGCTTTGAAGAAATCTGCCCCACTGTGGAGGAATTTGCTGCCATTTTGGACTTGTCTCCACGGGGTTCTGTCGTTGTTCCTACCCCTTTTCTCTCGGTTCGGCAGCAAGTGATGCAATTTTGTGGCCTATCCAGGATGGAGGCTTCTCTTCTAACCTCGGGCGACTGTCTTGACATTTTGTGGCTTATTAAGAGGTTTCATCCTACTGGTGACCTCAGCGATTTTGACTTTCAGCTGCGTCGTCGTTACGCACTTTGCTTCTGCCTCCTCGCCCAGTATCTCCTTGTCCCTTCTGACGAGTGGGTTAGTTGTGCCCTGGTTGACATTGCTGGCCAAATGTGGACAGGGAAGGACTTTGTGCCCCTGGTTCTAGCTAAGACAATGTTGGGCTTTGACGCTATTCATTGTGGCGAGACCACCACCTTTGCTGGCAGCCCTTTACTTCTCCAGGTGAGCTTAACATCCTCCTTTGTATCAAGTTTTACGTCATACTGCAAAGCTTTTCTCTTTACCATTTTAACTCGTGCTACAGATCTGGCTGATGGAGAAGATAAATCTTGTGCAAAAGCCTCCCACTAACTGGCACAATGCCGCTGCTTTCCTTTACCGTCCGCGTTATCAGATATGTGACACAAAGGCATCTTGGCGATAGTATCTTTCTTCTCTGACAGGCCCAGACATTACCTGCTAGTGCCCCTGGTGGCATATTTCTGCTATGACTTTGACCACTATGGATTACCCCGGTGTTCTGCTGGTCGGCCTGCGTCGGACTACCTTCTATTACCTCCATCGGATCATGCGGCAGTTTGGTCGTGATCAGATCATCTTCCCCAGCATTTGTGGCCATCTATTTTCATCCATACTACTAGCTCTGTTTCTATCATTATACCAGGATGCCTGGCCATTCTGTTCAATGATGGAGATGCATGAGTTGCAGTGTTCTGATTTTTCTGCTCAATACAAGACATGGATGACGCAGAATCGGGAGAAACAAGGTCAAGAAAAAGGAATACAAGCAGTAAAAAGAAGGAGAACTTGAGGCCTCTTGCTTTGTTTCGAAAATTTCATAGTTTTTCCCCATTTTGTTTGTAGTGTTTGGGACTTGCGTGCCCCTCCATTTTATTCAAAACTTTGTAATTCTGATCGAAGCAATGACAAACTCCCACTTTATGTTTAGGATGATTTAAATTTATCCAAAGTTTAAATGACTTCAGTATCAGAATTAAAAAAAATTAATTTGCATTGGTCTTATTCCGATTCGAAGATGGTTAAAGACAAAAAAATTTCTTTTAAAAGAAGCTGCCTACGTATCCCAAAAAGATGGAATCAGGCCATAACGTAGTTCAGGCTCAATTTATGCTCGGGTGTTGACACTCTCCTTTTATGACGCCCTAATTTCTGCCAAGGTCGCCTTTTCGGGTATTCGGCCTTGCGGGTTGCTTTAACTTTTGCCTGAGTTGTCTTTTCGATTTTTGAATCAGCGAGCTTTTATTTTTATCTTATTTTTTACCTCAGGGATAGTATTTTTTGAGCTGATTGAGATTAACTGGAGTGGAGAACACATTACCATCCATGTCCATAATAATGACTGCACCACTGGTCATGATGGTTTTGATCAGAAACAGTCCGGACCAGTTTGTCTTGAACTTGCCTCTCGGGTCGAAGATGGGAGCTCTAATTTCTTTGAGAACCAAATCTCCTTCTCTGAGGTCCCGAGTCTTGACCTTCTTATTGAACGCCTGAGCTATCCTCCTTTGGTAACCTTGTAGATGAAATAGGGCTTGCAGTCTTCTTTCATTAAGTAAGAGCAATTCTTCCATCCGATTCCTCTGCCATCCTGCTTCTAAAATATTGGACTCAGCCACTACCCTTAGTGAGGGGATTTCCACCTCAATCGAAAGCACGGCTTCCATTCCGTACACTAAAGAGTATGGCGTGGTTTCGGTTGAAGTTCTGATCGACATTCGGTATCCCTAGAGTGCAAATGGTAGATGTTCCGACCAATCTTTATGTGAGTTGATCATCTTTTGTAGAATTTTCTTGATGTTCTTGTTCGCTGGTTCGACTACTCCATTGGTTTGCGGCTGGTATGGCGAGGAATTATGAGGCACTATTCGGTATTCCTCGAAAAGATTCAAAACCTCTCCTTGGAAATGTGAGCCATTATTCGAGATAACCTCGTGGGGAACTCCGTACCGGCATATGATATTTTGCCTGATAAACTTAACAACATGAGAGGCCTTCAATACTGAGTAGGAAGCTGCTTCTACCTACTTAGTGAAATAATCAATGGCCACTAAAATAAACTCATGTCTATTGGATGCCTTCGGTGTTACTCTGCCAGTCACATCGATGCCCCATACTGAAAATGGCCATGGTGACGTCAGATTGTACAGTTGAGACGGGAAAACGTGTATAAGATTTGCATGAATCTGGCACTTATGGCACCTCCATACGAACTGTATACAATCTGTCTCCATTGTCATCCAAATGTATCCTTGTCGTAGGATCTTCTTGGCTAACATATTTCCACTCATGTGTGGCCCACAGACTCCTGCGTGAATTTCTTTCATCTGTTCCTGACCTTCTTTTGCGTTTATGCATAGCTTATTAACCCTAGAATGTCCTCGTTTGTATAGTCTACCACCGCAAAGGAAGACCTGCGAGGATAGTTGTTGTATTGCCCTTTTATCCTTTTTGCTGGCGAACTTGGGATATTCTCCTTTCTCTATGAAGTTCTGAATGTCAAAGTACCATGGGAGGTCGTCAGTGCTTTCTTCAATAGCAGCTGTCATCTCGTATGTCGACTTTCTTTTCTGCTCTATTATAAGAGGTCTCATCCGCACTCTGGGTGGTATGTCAATCATGGATGCTAGGGTGGCCAGTGCATTGGCGAACTTATTTTGCAGTCTCGGCACATGGGTGAAGATTACTGATTCAAACCACGGTATCAGCTTCTCTAGCTCTTGATGGTAGAGAATTAAGGCTAACTCCCTTACCTTCCATTCTCCTCTTTCTTGCGAAACTACCAGTGCTGAGTCTCCAATGACTTCCAGTTTCCTTGCCCCTAGTTCTAAGGCTTCCTCCAATCCCGCTAAACATGCTTCATACTCAGCCTGATTGTTGGTGACTTCAAAATTGAGTTTTAGGGACAGCGGAACATGTGATTCATCGGGAGTGACAAGAAGGACTCCTATTCCATAGCCATATTGATTGGATGCGCCATCAAAATATAGAGTCCATTTTTCATCCCCAACTTTCATTAGCTGTTCGTCGGGAAAATGGAATTCTGTGTCTTCGCCTCCTTCAACTGGTTGGTCGGCCAAAAATTTTGCCACTGCTCTGCCCTTGATTGACTTCTGGGTGACATATTGAAGATCAAATTCTGATAATAACAACAACCATCGGGCTAGCCTTCCTGTTAGCGTTGGCTTTTTGAACAGATGCTTTAACGGGTCCATTCGAGAGATGATGTTCACTGTGAAAGATAACATGTAGTGCCTTAGTTTTTAGGAAGCCTGAACCAAGGCCCAACATGTCTTTTCAAGCGGCGTGTATCGTATTTCTGACCCAGTCATCTTCTTACTTAAGTAGCAGATAACCTTTTCAATTCCAGTTTCACCTTCTTGTGCCAGCATGCATTCCATTGCTGAATCAGTCACTGACAAGTAAAGAATTAGTGGTCTGTCAGGTTCGGGAGGAGCTAGAATGGATGGACTTTGTAGGTACGATCGTATGGCATCGAAGGCATGTTGGCATTTCTGATCCCATTCAAATTCAACTCCCTTCTTCAACAGACGGAAGAGCGGCTCACAGGTAGTTGTCAGCTTTGTAATGAATCGGCTGATAAACTGTA
>JAOTRH010028730.1:0-21325 GCA_034768845.1 Heliamphora exappendiculata | reverse complement strand
TTTGGATATTATGATTATGGATTTTAGCAGGATTTTCTTTAGCTCTTAATTCTGGAAATGGTGGTCCCACAATTGACTTATTTTCTTAAACCTTTGATGGGGCCCATGGTTATCTTATTTTGGTGGGACTAGAGTGCTTTCTGGTTGCTGCCCAATTTGGAGAAAGACACCATGTTTGTCACGTAGTGGGCTTTGGTATGAGCTAGGCCACTATTTAGCTGAATCAGTTATCAGTGGTCCTCAATTGCTTCTATTGTTTGAGCTATTATGTGGTTGGGAGGGGCTCGAGTCCTTATCTGGTTATGCTACATAGGTTAGGGTGCAAAGATAGGGCTGATGGTGGAGTTTCTTGGGTGCTGGCCTACTGTCTCTGATCCGAGGATTCTCTTGGGCCTGTTCTATCTCTTGTTCCTTAGCGCCATGGTTTGAGACTAGCTTTCTTTAGCCTCCTGAGCTGATGGGGTTTCGAGGTCTTCTTAGCCGTATTATGATTCTTTGATTGGATTTCTGAGGAGTCTTGGGGTGATCATTGATGGTATTACCTCATGACTATTGTTTTAGGAACTATCTTTGGTATGGACTTATTTCATCACTTCAGCAAGGGTGATCTTGACTCTATCCTTTCCTCCCTTGAGTTTGGGGAGTGTGACTATATCTAAGAGACTGAGTTTACCTTGGTTGGGTTTTGGGATCTACTCTTCTCCTTAGTTAGTTCTTCTTTTGAAGTGCTTTTTGGGTTTTTGGATGTCCCGTTCTACTTGTTGGATCCTTTTTTTTCTCTTGTTCTTGTCTAAATTTTGGAGTCTATTACCCTTTGCGGGAGCCAATCTTCCACAGGGATTAGAAGTTCTTTAGTTTTTTGGTAGGATTTTTGGGTCTTTCCTTTGTTTGAATGCTTGTGCTTTCCTATCTTTGCAGGATGTGCATAGATTTTTGTTTTATTAGGATGTTTCCCCCACTATTGAGCGGGGGTTGAGTGTGTTTGTGGCTGCTTTTGTTAGGACTTGTTTATTTTCTTAGCTAGTCTGGTTGCTATGAGGTCTTCTCCTACATGTTGTTGATGTAATTACCTGGGATATGCCCCTTGTAAACTTGTACTCTTTTTTTATGTTACAATTAATTACCAAAAGAAAAAAAACACACTCCAAAAAGTGTTCATTTCCATGCAATGCAATGGTATTCTGTGATTTCACTCCTTTTTGTGCACATTTTAAATAAAATGCTTTTTATTCATTTTCATGCAGAAAAAAACAATCACATTCCAAAAAGTGTTCATTTTCGTGCATCATGACAACATTATGCATGTTTCTGTATCTGCAAGCAAAAAAGAAAACACACTTCAAAAAATGTTAATTTTTTTTTTATGACGGAGGAACCACCTCAAGGTAGGGCCCTTTAGACCCAACCCTAAGGCATAAACCTCCGGATACCTGCAATCACCCCCAAACCACAGGTATCGGTTAAGTCAGGGCGCTTCCAGCGAGAGTCGAACACAAGACCTTCGAGTTTATGGCTGGTCCTAGTGACGACCTTAAACTGCTGGGCTACCCTAGCGGGTAAAAATGTTCATTTTTGTGCAGCACAATGACATTTTGCATTTTTATTCATTTTCGTGTGAAAAAACACACTCTGAAATGCGTTTCTTTTCATGCACGGCGATGATTATGCGTTCTCATTCATTTTCGTGTAGAAAAGAAAATGCACTCCAAATAGCGTTCATTTTCGTGCACCGCGATGACATTATGCACTTTAGCTCATTTTCATGCAAAAAAGCAAACACACCAAAATAAGTTCATTTTCATGTCATGTGATAACATTATGCGTTGTCATATATTTTTGTGCACATTGACGACATTATACATTTTCGTACATTTTCTTGGAAAAAAGCAAAAACAAAAAAAAAATAATTTTTGTGCACCGCGATGACATTATGCGTTTTCGTTCATTCTGTGTGGAAAAGAAAACAAAATCTAAATGACATTCATTTTGTACGCCACGAAGACATCATCTATTTTGGATTATTTTCATGCGAAAATGAAAACACAAACCAAAAAGCATTTATTTTCGTGCACCGCAATGGCATTATGCGTTTTCATTCATTTTGATGCGTAAACCTATCGCACTCCAAAATGTGTTCAATTTTGGGCACCACGATGGCATTATGCATTTTTGTTCATTCTCGTGTGAAAAGCTATAACACTCCAAAAAATGTTATTCTTCGTGCACTGCGATGACATTATGTGTTTTTGTTTATTTGCGTGCGGAAAAAGAAACCACTCTCCAAAAAGTGTTAATTTTCTTGCACCACGATGGAATTATGAATTTTCACTCATGTTTGTGCATGTCGCAGACATTATGTCTTTTCTTTAATTTTTGTGCAGAAAAGCAAATACATTTCAAAAAGTATTCATTTTCGTGCACCCGCAATTACATTATGCATTTTCGTGCATTTGCATGCACAAAAAGCATTCATTTTCAAGCAAAACATGACATGACATTTTAATTACCAAAAAAAAATGATGACATTTTGCAATTTCGTTAATTTTGGTGCGAAAAAACCAACACACTACAAAATGTGTTTGTTTTCATGCATTGCGATGACATTATGCATTTTTTTTCATTTTCATGTTGAAAGTAAACATACTCTAAAAAGCATTCATTATCATGCGCCGCAAATGGCATTATGCTTGTTCGTGCAGAAATGAAAACTCCAAAAAGCATTCATTTTTGTGCACCGCAATGACATTATGCTATTTGTTTACTTTCGTACGAAAAAAAAAACACAGTCCAAAAAGCGTTCATTTTTGTGCCCCACATTATACATTTTCATTTATTTTGATGCGTAAACCTATCACACTCCAAAAAGTGTTCAATTTTGTGCACCGTGATGGCATTGAGTTTTCGTTCATTTTCGTGTGAAAATACTAACAAACTCCAAAATACGTTCATTTTTGTGCATTGCGATGACATTATTCATTTTCGTTCATTTTTTTGGGTAATTAATTGTAGCATAAAAGAAAAAAAATGTACATGTTTACAAGGGGCATTCTCGAGGTAATTACATCAACTAACATGAAGGAGGAGACCTCCTATCAACCAGACTACCTAAGATAACCAAACAAGACCTAACAATATCAACCATAAAACACTCCCAACCTCCGCACAACAGCGGGATAACTTCCTAATAAAGCAAAAAAAAAGCCTGCACATCCCGCACAAATAGGAAAGCACCAGCATACAAAGAAAGGATGGAACCAATAAACATGCCCAAAAAACTCAAAAACTCGTAATCCTGGTTGAAGATTAGCTCCCGCAAAGGGTCATAGGCTTCAAAATTCAAACAGGAACAAGAGAAAATAAGAGATCCAACAAGTAGAACTGGTCATTCAAAACCCCAAAAAGCACTTAACACCTGCCGAAGCTTGGCTCCTTGAAAGGCTCCAACCCTCGGACAACAGAACAACAAAGATCAAAATAAAGGTCCAAAGACAACCAAAGGGGAACTGTTGAAGGTCATAGAGTAAGGTGCCCGAAGTAAATGGGCCCCTAACTAGCTAAAAGAAGCTATAGATAGATCAGCCCCAGAAACCTCCAGCTCAGATCCTGCCAAAGCAAAATACCAACTGCCCCTGCGCATAAGGTAGCCAAACAAAAGCGGTAGGCGCCCCCAGCAAGTTAGCAAGAAGCTATGGGCAGAAAAGCCCTAGAAATCTAAATAAGAGAAAATCTCGGCCATCCCAAAAGAAAACTCTATCATCTGATCTAGATGAAGCAAACCATCAACTAAACCCTGCTCAAAAAACCACCAAGTACCCTGTGAATAGCATGCCTTAATAGAAAGACGTCTATTATTCATCATTTGTCTAGAAAGGCCAATTCTTATTAATTTTACTATCTAGGCAACTAATTATGCTAAATAAAATTAAATAGTTGATGTAACTTTGATCCAGTAGATAATAGCAGTGGCTCAAATAGAGATGATACTATTATATACAGTTAAGTATTAACCACCATCTAATCCCAAATCAGTCGCTTCGCAATAAACCCTTCAAATGGAGAAGTGATACACACTAACAATTATCCAGAATTATTCCTAAAAAAGATTTATATTGGCGATACCGCAATTAATCTGTCCAATGGGGAGGAATGCCTTACTACCAACACGCATAATTTAATTACATCGCCTACAAATTTGGTGATGGAGACCGCGGGATTTATTTGTGAGTAAATTTTTTCTCCCACTTAGATTTTTAAAATATTTTTTAGAGTTATAAAAATTCATTTAATTAAAATAAATTTATTAATTTCAAAAATCACACGATCAGAAAGAGTCCAAAACTTCTTCTTTTTTTTAGATAATTAATTATAACATAAAAGAAAAAAAATACATGAATACGAGGGCATACCCCAGGAAATTATATGAGTATCACTAGGAGCCTACGTCCTACAGATATTCAACAGAAAATAACCAAAACCTCACTCTAAGTAGGGGGAGCTAACAACGAAACATATTTCACGCACAACCCGCGTGGAAAGAAAAAAAACCTACATACAAGTCCGCGCACAACCCGCACCGATAGGAAAGTACCAACATACAAACAAGGGATAGAACCAATAATCATGCCAAAAAAAACTAAAAACTCCTAATCCCTACTGAAGATTGGGTCCCGCAAAGGGTAAAAGGTTCCAAATTTCAGACAAGAACATGAGAAAATAAGAGATCCAACAAGTAGAACTGGTCATCCATACCCAAAAGTACATAAAACCTGCTGAAGCATGGCTCCTTGAAAGGCACTCCAAATAAAATTTTCTTTTGGGTAATTAACTGTGACATAAAAGAAAATAAAAAATTACATGCTTACAAGGGGCACAACCCCAGGCCTTACAAACACCACCAAAAAACAAACCAACTAAACAAACAAAAAAGGCTTTCAGCTTGGCCATAACCAAACAATAAAAAAACAACCAAAAGCCAATAAAGAGAGGCCACAATTTCCGCCCCATAATTTAGAAGATGGAAGAGGAAAAGACTAACCTTACATAAGCAATACAAAACCAACCACCTGAGAACCAACATGAAAAGCCTATACAATAAACCAATGAAGGTACAAAACAAAACTAACTGCCCAAACACATAACAACCATCTTCAAAACTGCAGCAACAAAACCCAAATAAGGCCACTACAGCTGAAATGAGAAAAGCTATCAACCCAAGATAACATAAGCCAATAAGCAAAGCTCCACTACAGCGACAGAAGAAATCTAAGAAAACCAGGGAATGATCCAACAAAAAACTAAAGGAGGCTTCATAAATCAGAACTGAGCCTAGAAATCACCTGGCCCACCTCAAAAAACCAAACCTGAGAGGTAAAAGCCAAACAAAACCCCACAACTCACACACCCACACATGCACACAGACCCTTACACAGTCGTAAGGGAAAGGCTAAAAAAACCAAAGAACCCATGTTAAGATACAAAAACCCAAGAAAACCAAAAACTTCTTTCTGTGTTCACGATTTCAAAGATTTCGATTTGCCAAACTATCTTTTCATGTTTTAATGGATAACAAATAAAATTCGATGAATCCACAATTTTTTTTTTAATTTTTTTTTTTTTGGTAATTAATTGTAACATAAAAGAAATGAAAAAATGTACATGTTTCCAAGGGACATACCCAGGTAGTTACATCACTTACTAGCATAACAAAAAAATATAAACTAACAACAACTACGACACCTAACCCCGCCTAACGGCCGGGATGCATAAGTAGAAAGCAAAACCATGCATGCCCTGCATGGATATGAGACAACAAAATAACAAACTCATCCAAGCACAACCCGCATGGGTAGGATGCCACCCAAAATTTGACTCAGTTGGCTAAAGCCACGTCTATACACCCAAAATTACAGAAAATAGCAGCAGCTCGTGGGGTTTGGATGCCCTCGCTTGTGGGGTTTAGATGCCTTCTTGGCACTATTGAGGACCGTTTTTTGATTTTTGAGCAGTTTGGGTTATAGGTGCCAGCTGTCCTCTCGATGCTCTTGCTTTCTCCTTTTCTTGTTTGAATTTTGGAATCTGTGACCCTATCGAGGACTCAATCTTCAGCAGGAAGTACGAGTTTTTAATAATCCTAGCTTGTTCAATATTTGGATGTTAGCTTTGGTTTCTATTTTCAGTAATTTGGGTGTATAAGCATGGCTTAGCCAGTTGAGTTAGCTTTTGGGTGGCGTACTACCCATGCGGGTTGTGCATGGACAAGTTCATTATTTTGATGTCTCATATCCATGCAGGGTATGCATGGTTTTGATTTCTGGTTATGTATCCCCGCCATTAGGCGGGGTTAGGGGTCATAGTTGTTAGTTTTTATTTTTTTTTTATGTTGGTAAATGATGTAACTACTTGGCGTATGCCCCTTGAAAATATGTACATTTTTTCTTTTCTTTTATGTTACAATTAATTATCCCCAAAAAATAGAAGCCAAAGCTAACTTCCCAATATTGAACAAGCTAGGATTATTGAAAACTCCTAATTCCTGCTGAAGATCAATTCCTCGATAGGGTCACAAGTTTCAAAATTCAGGCAAGAAAAAGAGAGAGCAACATCTAGAAAGAACATCAAGAGGACAGCCAGAACTTATAACCCAAATTGCTTAGAAATCAAAATCGGTCCTCAACAATGCCAAGAAGGCATCCAAACCCCACAAGCGAGGGAAGCCAAAGAAACAAATTCTCTACGCAAGAGAATCTTCATTCAGAAAACCATCGAGCCTATCTTCGCAACCAAGTGAGTACAAATTGAGCACCTCCCCGACAATGTAAAGATTCGATAAGGCCACTAAGCACCAAAACAAATTCCATTAGCTCAAGAAACCAACAAACCATCTGATAATAAACCTTTGTCCAAATAGCACTTACGTGCTTAAAAACACTTTCACTGGCTAGCAATAGTACACACTGCGCGGCCCACCTTGGAACCCACTTGAAAGCAATCAAATACCAGCCCATAAAAAAATTAATATGCTGCGGCACTTAATTTCTTCAACCGAGCCCACCATGAGCTTCCAGCAAAACTGTGGGCCCACCTAATCAACTCCACGAAAATTGCATTTTCAGCCCACGGTATTAACAAATCGCTTTCCATGAAACCACGTTATTGGCAAGAAGATTACAGTAATTGCACTTTCTGAAGTGCATTGCATAAAAGTCTGCAGTTACCCCAGTAACCTCACGAAAATCGAGGCCAATCGCACCAACAGCGCATAAAGCGCGTAATGTCTTCATCCTCAACAACACCTTGTAACTTTAATCTCTAACTGGTGAAACTACCAGATCTGAAGCGTGTAAACGCACTTCATCGTTTCAAACACAGCACACAAAAATCTGATTTAACTCTATTGATCATTAATGAACCAGCAAAAAGCTTTGACAATTTGTAATTTCATAACCAGAATAAACACAAATACCATGCACCTTCTAACACGTTTACGCACAGGCTCGACAAGATCAAAGCTAATCTTCACCGTTTCAGGATTGCAACAGAAGCATTACCTGCTGCAGTTTTCCCAATACTGCTGGTATTGTGACTTTCAATCATCGTCTTCGCTGCGCATGTGTGGGTCATCTTCTCCATCTAACTGGGCAGCATGGAAAAACATCTAAAAACTAGTAAATGCCGACCTCACACTATCACGAGATCACTGCAAGAGCCCACAGCCATGAGTCACCATCATCAACCTTCGGAACCCCAACTCCATGGATAAACCAAAGAGCAAATTCCTCAACACAGCTCCACCTATAACGGTGTGGTCTGTAGCACTTAGAGCTTATACAATAATTCAAACCCTAAAGGATCCAGAACTTAAAAATCTTGAATCCAAGTCTTCAAAAACTCAGGTTGGGCAAAAACGCAGCCATTAAAGCTAAACCAAAGTTCAGCCACTAACAACCTGAGATTGCCCATTTCCACTTCATGGAAACATATCATGAGTTGGGGTGGGGAACCTTGGTTTCCCTTTCCTGCTTGTCTTGGCAGCTGTTTTGCTGTTGTTTTTATTGTTTTGTTTGGTGTGTAGTAGGTGGTTTTTATGTTTAGCTTTTGCTTGGTTTTCTTTGGGTTTGTAAGTCCTGTGGTATGCCTTTTGTATTCTTGTATTTTTTTTCCTCTTTTTATGATACATTTAATTATCTAAAAAGAAAAAGAAACATATCATGAGTTGCATAAACATTCAGATCAACAAATACAATGGAAGCCCAGAGGGTAGGCGTCTGGACCGAGAATCACCATGGAAGCCCTTGGGGAGAGCTTTCTCTAGAGAGAGAAGCTCTCCCCCTAGACAAACCATCGTCTACTCTACTCCAAGAGAAAACCAAAAAGAGACCTCCTCCGACCATCCATGTCTCTACAGGGCAATACTTTTACTTTGGAAGCTAGAGACGTCAAAACAATAATCATAACTTAACGATGAATCTATATTGCAAACAAAACACCATATTCTCCACTGCAAAAACCATGGAAAAACCAAATACTTGTGCGGGCCATGAAGCATATATGCAAAAAAAACTCTAAGGTTCAAGCAACAATAGAGATGGTCAAACTCGTAACCAAAACGTTACCAACCTTTAAGGTCGCAAAAGATGAACTTGAATGCCTCGTTTAGTAACGTTTACAGTTTTTACAAAAAACAAAAAACATGTTTTTGTTTATTTTTATAAAATAAAAATAAAAACAAAAACATGTTTGGCACATAAATATTTGGAAAGTCGTAGTTGGAGGTTACGAATGAATGCAATGGTCGGAGGTCGTGGTCGAAAGTGTTATTCGATGATGATAGAAAGAGGTAGCAATGGTGGTCGAAAGTGGTGATTGGAGGCAGTAGTTGGAGCGCGTGATCGGAGGTGATGGCCGGATTGTGGTAGTCGAAGGTGGTGGCCGTATATGGTGATAAAAAATGATAGCAAGAGACGATGGTCGGAGAGGGTGGCCAAATGTGGTGGTCTGAGGCGGTAGTCGGAGTTGGTAACTGGATGAAGTAGTCAGAGGTAGTGACCAAAAAAGATACAATCAAAACTTATTTACAAAACAAGTGAAAACACATTTTTTTTTTGTTTCTAAAGATTTTGTAAAATTTAAAAACAATTTACAATTTTTTGAAAATAAAAATAATTACCAAATATGTTTTTGTTTACAGTTTACGAAAAATTTAAAAACAAAAATAGAAAACAGAAAACATAAACGTTACCAAATAGGGCCGAAACAATCGAACGAGGAACCATTGCCCGGAGAAATCCCTAATCACTAGCCAGGCCACCATGAAAGTATCTTGCTGCATGATTTGCCAAGAGAGAGCCTTTGGGAGAGCTTTCTCTAGAGAGAGAAGCTCTCCCCTTAGCTGATAATGCAATTCCTTTTTTTTCCTTCAACTTTATTTAGGCATTTTCTTTATTTTTTAGGTTAGCGTCCTTTTGTTTGTTTTGTGTTCTGTTGGTCTAGCTTATTCCTCCATTATTTTCAAATTGTGGGGGCGGAAGTTGTGGCCTCCACTTTGTTGCCTTTGGTTGTTTGGTCTTTGTTTGTTGTTTTCTTCCGGCTTGGTTGGTTTAGCCGAAAGCCTTCTTCTACTTTTGGTTTTGTTTCCTGGTGTCTTGTGATCCTTGGGGTTTGCCCCTTGTAGGCTGTCTTTTTTCTTTTTTTATGCTACAGTTAATTACCCAAAAAAAAAAAAATTAAATTTTATGAATTAATTAAATTAACAGAAAAATATAAAATAGATATACATCATTCACGCAGTTTAAAAGAATATAAATGTAAGATATGTCCCAATTTTATGATTGAATAGAAACTCTAATGAGTTTCAACCTCCTGTTATGTAGATACGCTGTAGGAGTTTTTTTTTGGTAATTAAATGTAACATAAAAGAAAAGAAAAAAATACATGATTACAAAGGGCATACCCCAGGCCATATAAACCACCACAGAAGACAAAGCCAAAAGCAACCAAAAAAATCTTTAGGCTAAGCCCCAACCAGCCAATCAAAACAAGAGGCCAGCACGAGAAATGAATAAACACAAAAACAAACCCAACTTGGGTGCCTAACCCATAACCCCTGAAGAGAAAGGGAAAGAAAATCAACCTAAAAAGGACAAGGCAACAGCATAAATAGATCAAGCAGCAACAAACCGCAGCAAACAGCAGCAAACCGCAGCACCTAAACTACCCAAAAAAATCGCAGCACCAAAAATGAACCTTAAAACTTTGCAGCAAGCCGCAAAACTGCAGCAAACCAATACAGCCGCACAAAAAAAAAGCTGAAGCAGCAACCACAACATCAAGAAACAAAGCCATTTTCTGCCACAATCAACCGCAGCAAGCCATGGCAGAAAAGGGAACCCACCACTACCAAAAACAAAACCAACCAAAACCCACAACATCAGGAGATAAACCTGCCCATCTATATATGAGCAAACAGCAAGCCAAACAGCCAAAAAGGCTATGAACCGCAGCAAGCCAAAGAGCAAGCCAACAGCAACAAACTGTCACCAGGGAAGGCCAGAACTGCAACAACCAAGCAAGCCAAAAAGGAGGCTGCAAAACCAGCCCCAAGCAAGGGAACCAACACAAAACAAAAACTATGGATAGCCCCCATAGATAAGGAAAAAGAGCAATATACACAATCCTTATGAACAAGAGAACAGGCTATGAACATCCCTCATAGCTAGGAAGCAAAACAACAGAAATTCACAGACAAACCCAAAACCAGCTGTAGAAGTTTCAATCCTTTGAAACAGCTGCTTATCGATATCCAGATTGCATCAGGAATCTTTGATTTGCAGTGACATACAAATATATCACATCTCGATCAAAACATATCAGAAAAGTCGAGCCCAAACAGCCCGGACCAGCCACTACCACCGCCGGCCACCATCTTTACCGGCGTCGCTTATGCCGCCCGCTTCAGGCGGCTTTTGCTGCCACTCTTGAGCTCCATTTTCAACGCCTTTTTTTGAAAAATATCTCTCAAAAAATACTATTTTTTGTTAAAAAAATTAGAACGAAAATAGTCCAAAAAACAGCAATCGAAAAGCCTCAAAACAAAATGATGCCGCCCCTAATGCCACTGCTGCCTTGCCACCACCCATTTGGGCTTTTCTCGCGGTAGTTTAGGCTCCTACTTTTTTTGAAAAATAGAACTGATATCCAGCAACATATTTCTTTGAACTACGCAAATTGATAAAAGAGGTTATTGCTAACAAAGAGGGACAAGCGCGAGTCGTTGAGGCTAGGGGTCCTGTTATGGAGGTCCTCTCTGCGGAGGGGGTGACTCTAAGGCGTGCTCGGAGTTTTTTTGATGATCCTTCTCGGCAATCCAACTTCACATGAACTGTCCGAGGTCAGGGAGGGGGCTTTCATGATAGGGGTGGTGGGAGGTTTGGAGGTCGTCGGGAATTTCGATAAGTCCCAAGGTCTTAGGCCTCTATTGTTGTGGAAGGCTCTAGCCGTGAGGGTACAAATGGTATGGGAGAAGTTGGCCTGGATAAGGAGACTGCCCATGAGGTGTCTGATGATTTGCCTAAGCCAAAGTCATGGGCATCTCTTCTTACCAACCGCAGTTCAGGAGCCTCCCTGGAGTTTGTAGAGATTGACGAACTACAGCTGGATGAGGTAACTATTGATAGTGCCTTTGTTGATCATAAAACTTGGGAAGATTGCCTTGTGGGATGTTTTCTTAATTCGCCTCTAGCTTTTGGTCCTGTGAGAGCTACAGCCCATACTCTGTGGGGCCAGGATGGTTTGGTGGATGTTTTTGGCAATGATAGAGGTTTCTTCATCTTCAAGTTTAAGAGTTTTGATGCTATGAATTCTGTGATGGATCGAGGCCCTTGGCATTTCTCAGGTAAGATGTTGATTCTACAATGTTGGGAAAAATGGCTTAAGTTTACTAAGGAATCTATTTCTAAAATTCCTGTCTGGGTTAAATTACATGATCTTCCTCTTGAATTCTGGAATACCTAGTGTTTGAGTAGTATAGCTAGTGTGTTGGGTGTGCCTTTGTATTTGGATAAAGCTACTGACTATAAACAAAGGATCTTGTATGCTCGGGTATGTATAGAAATTGCTGCAACTAATCTTTTGAAGCATTTTATTACTGTCAAGTGTGAGGGGGAGACTGTTCTTGTGGGCGTGGAATACCAAAGCCTCCCGGTAGTCTGTGAGCATTGCAAGGCTTTTGGACATGACTTGAAGCGTTGTAAATTTCATAAACCGGCTGAAGGTCCTAAAGAATGGGTTCGGTTAGGAAAGGGTAAGGAGGTTGATGTTGTGGATGTTATCCCTAAGCTTGCTGAATCTGTTGTGAGCATCCCTTCGTCCTCAAATCTTGTTCGTTGTGAGGCTCTGCCTAAACAAGTCCCAAAGCCTGTGGACGTTGAAAAGCCTCCCTCCATTGTGCAACCGGTTGAATCCCCTCAGCTAAGTGATGAGCAGGTGATTGCCCCTTCTCCTCCCATTATTGAAAGTGGGATTACAAATGTGGTTGGTCAGTCCCTTCTAACTCGTAGAAAATCGTCTCTGGAGATGGAACCTGACTTAGTTGTAGGCTAAGGTACTGAACAGAGCCTCTTACTCCGTTGGATGATCTAGAGCCAGCGTCGGCCACGTCTTCTCCAAAGGGTTTAAGCGCCAAGGAAGACGAACAGTAGTAAGAAGAAAAAGAAAAGGTTACTTTCCTAAACCCATTTTTTATGTCTATCTCTTCTTAGAATATCCAGAATTTGAATAGTTTTTTAAACAAAATGAATTGAAATTTTTTGTTAGGTCTTCCCAAGTTAAATTGCTTGCTCTTAATGAAACTAGGGTGAAAAAGGATAAGGCGGGCTTGATTTTTTGTTTGGTGTTTTGGGTCGCATTTGGGTTTGCTGGGACCCTATTTTGTCAATTTCCAAGCTACTGATTTTAGAGACCAATGGATTCATGGGAAAGCCACTTTTTTGGAAACTAAAACTTCTTTTTGGGTTACTTTTGTTTATGGGCTTAATACTCATGTGGAGAGAGTTAGCCTCTGGCATAGGCTTGTCTCTCTTGCTCCTGAACTAACTATCTCCCTGGTTAGTGCTGGGAGATTTTAATGCAATTCGCCACCCGAATGAGCGTGTTGGGGGGTGCAGGAAATGGCCTGGGTATATGGATGACTTCAATAAGTGCTTGTACGAGGCTGAGTTGGATGACCTTAGGAATAGTAGGATCCAATTTACTTGGTCTAATAACCAGCAAGGGGACAGTTTTATCAAGTCTAAGATTGATCGTTCTCTTATTAATGAGGCTTAGGTTCTATCCATGTTGCAGTCTAGTGCGTTCTTTAGCCCTCCTAGTAATTCAGATCATGCTAGAATTGAAATCCTGATTGACTTTGGTAGAGTTAAGTCTAGGAAACCTTTTAAATATTTTGATTTCTGGGGTAAGAGCCCCAAGTTTACGTCCTTGGTTAAGGATGTTTGGCAAACTTCTATTGTTGGGTCAGACATGTATATGGTTTGTTAGAAATTGAGGTTGTTGAAAGTGCAGCTTAAAAAGCTGAATCAGGACTTATATAATGATATTTCTAATCATGTGGCTAACCAAAGGACTATCATTGAGGACCTCCAGCTTAGGCTTGACTTGGCCCCTACTGATGCAGCCTTGTATGACATGGAGAGGGAGGCTTATAAATCCTTTATTGAGCTTGTTCTGATTGAGGAAAGCTTTTTGAAACAAAAATCCAGGATCCAATAGCTTAATCTGGGGGATTAGAATTCTAAGTTCTTCAAATCTGTTAACTTCCAGCGCAATAGGTCTCGAATTTCCTCGGTTATGGGTGAGGATGGAGTGGTTCTTATTGAGAAACACCATATCTCTAATCACATTGTTGGCTATTACCAGAGCCTTCTTGGTACGGACTCTAATATTGATAGAATCGAGATTAGTAACTTGGAGGGGTTTATCTCTAAGCGGTTGTCTCCGTAGAGTGTTGCTAGTATGATGAGAGATGTCTCTGAGAAAGAGATTCGCGTTACCATGTGGTCCCTAAAAAGCAAATAAAGCTGCTGGCCTGGATGGTTTCTAGGCCGGTTTTTTCAAAGATGCATGGGATGTGGTGGGTCAGGATGTTACTAAGGCGATTAAAATCTTCTTTGATTCTGGCCGTTTCCTTCGGGGGATTAATACTACCCTTATTGCGTTGATTCCTAAAGTCCCTAACCCTTCATCCATTAAAGAGTATATGCCTATTTCTTATTGCAATACTATCTACAAATGCATTTCTAAAATCATTGCTAATAGGATTAAGGATTCTTTGGTTGAGATCATCTCCCCTGCTCAATCTGCTTTTGTTAAGGGGCGACAAATTGTGGATAATATTTTCCTTTCTTAGGAGCTCCTAAGGGACTATCACAAGCAAAGCCGCGGTCCTATATATGCTCTTAAATTTGATATCATGAAAGCCTATGATAATGTGCGTTGGGATTTTATGGTTAGGGTTCTTAGATGTATGGGTTTCCCAGAGCGCATGGCCAATTGGATTAAGGAATGTATTACATCCCCTAGCTTTTCCGTCAGCATTAATGGGGAGCTTAATGGTTTCTTAGGCAAGGGCACCACCCCCTATCCCCTTATCTTTTTGTGATGGCCATGGAGGTTATGGATGGGATGTTTGTGAAGTATATGCAGGAGGTTCCTTTCAATTATCATTGGCGATGTGGTAAGAAAAAGATTGTTCATCTTTGCTTTGCTGATTACCTTTTGATATTCTCTAAAACTAATGTTAACTCTGTGCGAGTTATTCGACAGGTTCTTGATGGGTTCCAAAAGTTGTTTAGTCTGTCCCCAGCCCCCAAAAAAGTGGCATTTACTTCCCCGGGGTTGATAGTGTTTTGAAGGGATAGATTTTGGATGTTCTTAGTTTTCGTGAGGGTTCTCTTCATGTTAGGTACTTAGGGATTCCCCTTATCACTACCAAGCTTGAATATCGGGATTGCAAGCCTCTCATTGATAGGATTGCTAGTAGGATTAAAGTGTGGACCAGTAAATTTCTTTCTTATGTCGGTAGAGTCCAATTGATTGGTTCTATCCTCTTCTCCATGTAGGTTTACTGGTCCTCGCTATTTATTCTTCCCAAGAAAGTGTTTCGTGAGGTTGAGAGTTTGCTTAGGACTTTCCTCTGGAGTGGCCCTGAGATGAAGTCCTCGAGTGCAAAAGTTACCTGGGAGGAGGTGTGTGTCCCTCGGAAAGAGGGCGGCCTTGGGATTAAATCCTTGGTCCTATGGGGGCGGCATCAGTGGCCTTTCCTTTTATGTTTTTCGTTAGTTTCATGTTTGGTTGTTTGTTTGTTTGTTTGTTTGGTTTTGGTTTTGCCGAAAGCCTCTTTTCTTATGCTTTTGGTTTTGTTGTCTTGGTGGGGTGTTGTAAGGTCTGGGGTATTCCCCTTGTAATCTTGTACCTTTTTTTTTTTTATGCTATAGTTAATTATCAAAAAAAAAACTTAGTAGGCCTATTTTGGTTACAGGAAATAGATAATAGTTTCGTCTATTATTCTGACTCTCTGTGCTAATACACTTTATGTGTATGAACGGGACACATTGAGATAATTAATTTTATATTGATTATATAAATTAATTCACTTTAATTATCCAAAAAAATAAACTAATTCACATCCCAAGTTTATTATAAAAGTGCTTATACTTTTAATCCTGAAATAATTAATTATTTACGTATATTTTATACGTGTTATTTTGATTTATTAGATCATACGATTTTATATGGGTTTATATTTCCGGTGAGTTGGATAGCGGTATTAATTATATGGTGAATATTAATTATTGACGGTATCCACATCTCGATTGTTCAGGATTGACGATACCCCCTTAAGGAAACTTATAAGTTTTAATTGGGCCCAACCCTGCTGGTGGATTTGATTATCCAACGATTAAATAAGTTTAGCAAAAATGCTTAAGGAATTTGAAGATATTTGAAAAAGGTTCTCAATTAGGGGATGGGAGCACTTAGTATGTGCGAACTAAGGTGCGAAAGTGTGTGCGGCATTAAACTCATCGCCTAGGGTATCTTTCTTCTACCCCGATTCATGATGGCAAGTCTTCTTGGGCATGATGCGAATCCACCTAAGGCTTCCTCCCCTAGTGAGGAGCTACGCACGGTCCCCGATTTGATTAATCCAACCACGATTGATGCTCGATCTCGCAGGTCTCCCACCCGAGTGGAACAGGGTGTTCTGGATGTGGGTTTTGCTCCGTCCTCCCCATCAGGATAAAGGACATCGACAAAGTTGAGTGAAATCTTCCAAGAAGCTAGCAAAGTTCAGTCTGTTCGCACTAGTGTCAACGAACTAGTGGATAATGAAGTGCAAAATGTTTGTGAGGGGTTGAAGCTGTTCAACGCCGAGATGCTTGCAAGCAACGTATGACTGTTCGGAACACTCAACCTGTTGTTGTTCGGGCCACTCAATCTGATGGTGATGGTAAAGACCTCTCTAATGATGATGCTGATATTGACCAAGATGAGTTATTGCTCAAGATGGCACAACGAGATAAGGTTTTGGCTGAAAGCCAAATTGATTTGATTAAAGAAGTGATTGCTCACAAAGAGGGAAATAGTGGAGGTTCTCAGCCTAACGCTTGGGTATCTAGAGTCGACACTAATAATAGGGCTAAAGTAAGTCAATATACGTCTGTGGAAGCTACTCACCGTAAGTTTGGGTGGATTTCTAATGAACACGGGGACCCCATTCGGGACCCAACTTTTGTCTGACACAACGGTGGGATGCGAGGGAGAGGGGGCAGATGATACCCTTTTCGTGATAGGGTGGCGCTCGTTTTGGGGGTAGGAGAGCTCTAAGGCCTCGCCTCTCCAACCCTGAGGAGTCATAGTCCTGGGCAGAGGTGGTTGCAAACAAATCCTCGCCACAGGCCGTGGGGAAGGGTACGATGGCTCAAGGTGCACATCAAGTGTTTGAAGTTAATCCCAAGTCAACTTATCAAGCTTCGCTACTTACAAACTGACCTTTAGGAGCTCCTTTGGAATTTGTGGATGGTGTTGAATCTGATAGTATTGAGATTGAGAGTTCACTAATAGATGAGAAATCCTGGGAGGACTGTCTGGTAGGCTACTTTCTTGATTCTACCTTAGCTTGTAGGCTTGTTCGAGCTACAGCTAGGGCGCTGTGGGATCAAGAGGGATTGATAGAGGTGCTAGGCAACGATAAGGGTTTCTTCATCTTTAAGTTCCAGTCCAAGGAAGCTATGGAAAACGTACTGGAAAAGGGTCCCTGGCACTTTTTGGGTAAGTTTCTTATTCTGCACAGGTGGAAGAAGCGTTTTAAGTTTGCTAAAGAGGCCATCTCTCGAATTCCTATTTGGGTCAAGCTCCATGATCTGCGACTAGAGTTCTGGAATTCCTAATGTTTGAGTAGAATTACTAGTGTACTAGGGGTGTTTCCTACGCCATAGTGTGTGTTGAGCTTGATGCGGCTAGTCCTCTAAAACATTCGGTTACTGTCAAAGTAAAGGGGACACCATTTTAGTGGGCATGGAATACCAAGGCCTGGCAGCTATGTGCTTATAATGCAAAGCTTTTGGTCATGACACCAGGAAATGCAAGTTGCCTAAACCCGCTAAAGCACCCTCGGATTGAACTCAAGTTGGCAAGGGTAAGGCCATTGTTGGGGTGTCTAGATTATGGAGGTAGGGCAGTTGGCCCCATCCTCCTCTAATCTTATTCCATGTGAAATCCTTCCTACTAAGGCAACGGAGACAATTCCCGAAGATACAATTGAAAATCAATGGCTTGAGGAAGTTAATATTGTAGTAGAGGAGACCCCGCAACAGCAACTTGATCTGAGTGCTGCTAGGACTCCTTTGGTAGGGCAGTCTACTCTTACCCGCAGCCAATTTGGTAAGGCGTTGGACCAAATTCTAGTTGTGGGGCACAGTACTGAGTGGGAACCCTTCACTCTGCTGGAGGATAGTGAGCCAGAGCAAGCCTCCTCTACTCCCTGAAACCAGTCTAGTAGGAAGATGAGTGGCAACAAGAAAAAGAAGAAAAGGTACCTCTGTTAATTTTTCTCTCTCTCAAGAGAGCTCTCCCCAATGCTGCAACTGTGCTGTTTTTGGCTTTGATGCCCTGCTTTCATGGTGAATCTAGTTGCGAGTCTTTGGATCACACTCATGGCAATGGTGGGGTGAATCTGAGAGTGCTATGGGGCTTTGGCGCTGGATCTTTCTTATGTTTGTGTTTTAGCGCGTTCTACTTCTCCAAACATAGGTTTGATTCTTGCTATTTTGTCTCTTATGACATGAACGTGCGTTTGATGGCTATTACTTATGGTTATTGTAAGTGAGATCATTCTTGGTTTAACCTATGTTTGGCTATTAGAAGTGAGGTCGGTCTTGGGATGTTTTGATATGCATTTGAAGCTTTCTGGTGTATCTAGATCGGGTTTGCATCTTGATACCTATTCTATTGATTTATTGAAGTTCTATTTATGGAGGATTTCGTCAAAAATCTGGTTCTCCGCCATTTACAATAGGTGAGGCTGATTTCAATTTTGAAAATGCAGCTTATAAAACTGGCTGTGGGTTTGAAGGTTGACGATGGTAGGTTTCTCATGCGCCTCGGTGCATGTCGGTTTTTTGGGCTACTTCCAGAGGTGGTTTTACACATCTATGGGCTGGTTGTATGTGAATGGTACTGGGGTTTACTGCTGCGTGGGGTAGTGTGTTTCACGAAATTGGTTTTTACAAACCGTGGTTGTTGAGTGTTTTTTTTAGGTAGTTAATTGTAACATAAAAAATACAAAATTCCAAGGGGCATATACCAGGTAATTACATGAGTAATTAGTAGAAAAACCTCCTACAACACAGAAAAACCCAAACCCCCCCCCCCCCCGCTGAACCGACGGGGGAACCTAACAAAAAAAATATTCCACGTACAACCCGCATGGATAGGAAATACCAACATATACAACAATCTAGCACAAAGAACTGGTCATCCAACACAATATAACAAAATCCTACTGAAGCTTAGCTCCTCGAAACGCTTCAAAGCTCAGCCAAGAAATGACCTACTCACCTAAGAACATTTTCCAAAGAACCTTTATAAAGTTGAGAAAATAACCAAACCTCCATGCTTAGGAGGTTAAAGGGACTTGTCCTCTAACCAATCAAGAAAACTGGCATAGCCTGAGCACGCGAAGAAAAGAAACCTCCATAGCCAAATAAAGGCTCTGACAAAAGAGCCCCCAAGGATCAAACCACAAATCCAAAGAACAGTCGAAAGGGAACCATCAGAGGTCTATAAGTAAAGTATCAAGGGTAGATGGGCCCCTAACTAGTCAAAAGAAGTAATAACAGATCAGCCCCAGAAAACTCCAATTCAAAATCGGCCAACACAAATTACCAACCTACCCTGCGCAAAGGGTTGCCAAACATAAGTGGTGGGAGAGCCCTGCAAGTTAGCAATAAGTAATGGAAAGAACATCCTCAGAGAATCCAGCTAAGAGAGACCTATGCCATCCCAAAGGAAACTCAACCATCGGATCCAGACGAAGCAAGCCATCGACTAGAACCCCACTCAAAGAACCACCATAGGTACCCAGCTAGAAGTATAGGCAGAACCTCATTTGACCCAAAGCAACCTCAGCTCCTCAATAAGGCAACACACACCTCGGCTGCAAAGGGGAGAAAGATAGGATATAAGAAAGCTCAAGAAAGAAAGAACCCAAAATAACATCCAACGGGAGATATCAAGGAGCCGTCCAAAGAGACCTTAATTCAAAAGTACCCAAACAACATGTATGGTCACAAATTAGAGAGATAGACCCGCATTGCTCACATCCCAACAAAACACGTGCCAAGTGCACCACTAGATTGGAGAAGATGTGCCATCCCACTAAAGTGTGTTACCCATACAGAAAATCACAATACCACTTAAAACCACAAAACCCGTTTTGTGCAAGCATTCACAAAACACTTTTGTGCAATGCGGGTCCCACCCAATAACCCAACAACATGTGTGGCCCACCGAAGGCTGTTGAGTTGTGTAAGTGGTGGTGCGTCCAGGCGGGTAGTGGGCCGTTTGGGTGCCAAAAGAGTTTGGCTAGTGAAGTATCTGATTGGTGGCCCCCACTTGGCCCACGGGTGGATCCCCCCTCTCCACTAAGGGAAATGTGAATTATTTGCTGCCAACATGCATGTGAAACCATGACTAATCGTAAATAAATTGATGTTGTGTGCGACGCTATGTGCGACGCACTGTGCGAAATGAGTAGCGCAATTTGGGCGTTTTCTTCTCTGGGTCTCAGCGATGAAGATCATAAATCAATTTTGGGCTTTTGATTGCGTTGCATCTCAGAGCGCTATGGTTATGAGGAATGCAAGTCCAACTAGGGTTTCTAACCCTAGCGAAGGAAATTCGAATACAGAGGAGTTTCCTCCCAGGCGCGACACCAAACATGGGTTTTCTCAAGACCCAATTGGTGGGGACCGACCTAGGGTTCATCCAACCCGTCGTGAAGGAAGTAAGCCGTCGAACCAGACAGTCCTGGGCGCGAAGCTAAAAAAGATTGGGAAGGCTGATCCACGGCGTGATGCTCTGCTCCATGACCTGGGGTGTGAGACCCCAGCTGAGAAATTTCATGGCTTTGAGAAGGTCGTGGTTAGGGCCCTCAACCGTGCATGGCAAGGGCAGAACCCTCTTGATAAGAATCAGATTGAGGCTATTGCAACTCTCATAGAGAATCTCCATGGAGAACAGCGAACAAGACCCCCACTTTCAGGTATGAAAACCCTCTCTAATACTGTTGCGCATGAGGTTCCAGATGCTAGGGGTAAGGTAGAGGTTAAGCTTGTAAGCTTAATGGAGGATGGTAATCATAGAACATAGGAGGGTTTTTCAAACTTCAGTCATTTGGGAGTTTTGCCGAGAGCGACCCACTCGGGTCCTCTCCATGGAGTTGCTCAATCGGGGACAAGGGGTGGTTTCCATGGTAGTATGCGGCGTCCCCCAGGCAGTAGACCCCTGGAGCCTCATCCTGAAAATGGGGGTGCGACTACGGGTGTACACCAAGTGTTTGAAAGAAGACCCAGCAGAAATTGGGCTTCATTGTTGACTACCCAAAGTTCTTCCGAAACATGCTTGGAGTACATTGCTCTTGAGAACCCAGAAACTGGAGATTTTGTGGATATTGGAGGGGACTTGGTTGATTCTCAAGAATGGGAGCCCTGCCTAGTGGGTTACTTCTTGGATGCCACCATGCCGTTTGCTTTGGTTAGGGCAACGGCAAGAA